>RDPX01000180.1:2469351-2501707 GCA_003991215.1 Morbakka virulenta | reverse complement strand
TTCCTGTTTAAACTTAAGCCCTCTTTCTAATGTTTTTTTAATATGTAACCTTTTTATTTTGCCACACTTCCCAACGTGGAGGTCTATTTCTCGCCTAGTAAATACTGGAAGAAAATCCAGAGATTTTCCCCATGTCAAATTTTCTTTGGATTTGTTATCTGTAATTAACGTAACGTCCAGATCAGCATTTATATCTTGTAATAACAAATTTTGAACATTTATATCCGAAAGAGATCCACTAAAATTGACAGTTGCCTCAGTTTTTTTAATAATTATGAGAGTTTCGAGTTCTATCTCCGCTTCCTCCATTTTTGTTCATATTTTTGTCCATACGGGTCTCGTTTTGAAGTCGAGGCTAACATTACATCATAGAATAAGGGAAACGCGTATTGTGCCAATAAGCAAGCAGAGTCATACTCTGCCTTTTTGTCTGGTCTAATGTCTGCTTTACACTTTGTGTTAATACTTTATTGCTTGTCTTTTTCATGGTTAGCTTCATGGTGATCCAAAGAGGATGTCCTTCTTTCACTTGCTTTGAAGCTATTTCATATAACAAAATTCTTCAGGAAAACTAAAACAAAATTAAGAACACTGAAGAAGAAGCGACGAAAAAGAACAAGAATCACTAAATATAATAATATATTGTTTTAGTATAGTATTTATAATATAGTTTTTAAAAAATTGTCCAATAAATAAATTTGTCTCAGCCTTTGCAAGGATTCTCACATTTAAAAAATTGATAGGACAATGCTTTTATCTCAGAAATGTGCCTCTTTGAAGAACGGGGTACGCGTAGTAATGAATGTCGTCTGATCCTGTAGTTTCTATTAGTCCCCAGTTGGAATCTACTTATACCAAAAAATGCCATTGTTTCCAAGTAAACTATCAATGACACACCAAGTGTTTACAATGGAAGAAATCAAAGAAACATTTTTGATAGACCAAGGAACAGAAAAGAGTATAAGCAAATAATCGTCTTTCAACTGACCATGCCTTTTTCAAATAAAGATTATTTTTGTTTTATTATACTGTTTCCTTTTACACATAGATTTAGGTACAATGCCATTATGGCATCGTTGTAAAGGACCTCAAATCCCAGAGAGATTTTAATTAACTGTCAAAAAGTTAGATTACCAAATGATAAACGCTATTTTATAGAATCAAAGTTAAATTATTTCCGGTTCCAAAAGTTCACCATTGAAAAATGTAGTCCAGTCCCTTTATTTCTCAAAAAGAAACTTTTTTGTGTCTTTCAAAGAAAAAGAATAAACTTTTCACTCTGATACCTTTATTGTCTTTTGCTCCCTGTGTTCCTTAGATCGTAGCTCCAAACGTCTACAACAGATGTGATGTCTATGAATTTTTAAATAGTTTCAAACAAGACTGTTTTCTTCGCTTCTGTACTTTTGTATATCCAATCGCTATCAGCTGGAGAGTCATACAGCCAGGTTCATATTCTTTAAAATTCAACACAAAGCGAACTACTTTCTTCTTTATTTTTTTTATAGCTTGAGCCTCGTTGTTAACATAAGGATCCCAGACAAAAGAGGGATATTTAAAGATAGGAAGTATCATGCTCAAAACATGATACTTCCTATTCAGATCGTTAGTTATCGTTACTTCAAGTTATTAATTGCTTTAAAAACACTTCTGTGGTAGTCCTTTAATCATATAGTCAGGGACTAACGGAGAAGTTTAACAAAGGGTGACGACAGCATACCATTTACTAGAATTAAACACCTTTTGCCATCTGTCTGTCCACTTATTCAGCTTATCAAGATTAACTTGTATTTGAAGTGCATCATTGGCTCTTTTTAAACTTCTCCAAAAAGGCTATCGTCCTCAAAAAGCCGCATTCTTGATGGTCACCTTTCTCCGATGTATCTTTTGCATGAAAAGAAGAGCAATAGACCAAGAACAGCTCCTTCGAAAACACCAGATCTGACTTTAGATTCTCTACACTCTTTGGTATCAGTTACAATAGCCTCACTGCTTTTAATCAACCACAAATTTTTTAGTTTTCCCCTGCTACAATTATTTTTTAGTTTTGATAAAGGCTTATGTCAAAATCTTCATGCCTTTACTCCTGGAGTTTCTTTGCTCATTCCTTTGCATGTTTTTCTATAGGCTCATCAGTTTTATTTGCTTCATGATTTTAATTAGTGCTGCTTACTGAATCGAGGCTATCATATGGACTAATTAAAGGTCTTTGAAAAATATATCTGAGGAGTTAGGCGCCAAGCAGGTAGGACATACTCACATTTACGACGTTTTTTCAGCCGTCAATACTTGTGCTCATTTAGGCAACTACATACAGTGTGAGTCCGCCATTCCAAAGATTTTTCAACCACATAAAGTCGGCTGAATAATTTTCCCAACCGCCATCTCCTCAACTTCTACTTAAACTACTCATAACGTTATGTGATTTTCAACTTTTTCTTCTTCCTCTTATTTTGACCTTTTTCTTTTCAGGGGTCGTCGTAGCAAATGTGTCTTTCCCACCGCAGGCGGCTCTGTGTATCCTCCCTTCTGATCCTTTTAAATGCCATTTCTTCTGTTATGATATCGCTTCACTTGCGTTTCAGCCCCCCCCCCCTCCTCTGCTACGCCGTTCTGTTAGTTTTATTTGCATATACATCTTTCCCACATACTGTTCATCACTTTCTTCCACATACTTAAACCATCTCAGGTGATACTCCTAAAGCTTCCTAGCGGTCTCTGAACCACTCAAGTGTCTTTTGATGTTTTCGTTCTCGTATTTGTCTTTTTTGATCACGCCCTTTGCCCTCCGTAGCATTCGGATTTCAGTCACATTGAAGTACCTTTCTTGGCATTTAGTCAAAGGTACTGCTTCCATTCCGAACAACAATGCTTGCCGTACCGGTGTCTTGTAGACCTTGCCCATTAGTTGCTTTGCCGCGTGCTTGTTGCATAGAACACCCATTGAATTTCTCCAATTGTTCCGGCAAGCCTTGATCCACATCTTTTTTTCTTTGTCCTTTCCTCCGTTACTCTGGATCACTGAGCCAAGATCTTAATACCCTTAAACTTCTGGCACTTCTTCGCGGGCTATCTTAATTACTGGTTGGTTTACTTTTTTGTTGATACAGATGTATTCATGCTTTGTTGTGCTGATAAAAGAAAGTAGAAATGTAGCTCAGTGAAAGCAATTAAGTTAAACTCGCTCAGATCAATTACGAATTATTTTCAATGTTTTCGAAGTGATAACCAATTATGGTTGTTCCTAAACTGTTTTCCTGTTCTTTTTTAGATACCTTGTTTTTTCCTCTACACAGTCGTTCGTGGATTCCTTTATGCCAGCCATGGGGCATACATAGGAATAGCGTAAGTAGGAAATTTAGATGATAACTTACTATCAACGCAAAGGACTTTGCAATAAAACGTTCAGAAATGTGCTGTGTTTTTCCTTGGAAAATATATAAATTGATCGATAGATAGATAGATAGATAGATAGATAGGTGGATGGATAGATGGATAGATTGATTTATGTTTAATATCAAATTTCGCATAGTACAGGCAAGGTATGTTACAACAGGGGAACAAGAGTTGTAGGACAGTTATTGGGTAAGAGTCGGTGTTTGTATCCTCGTTTGTGTGTTGCATCGTAAAAACTCTCGTATTTGGCATTAATACGCCAGATAGCCTGCAAAATTCTTCTTGCGTCCTTTGCTTTCTGTTGTGTATACAAGACCTGTTTAGTCTTTAGGATACGGTATAATGGAGGAGTCGGAGGATTCTTCCCTTTGCATGTACCATATATTTGATGTTAGCCACAATGGTTGTATTTGAAAATGCAAACAAGTTTAGTGTAAAGAGGGGAAATATTTGTTAGGAAAACGTGTACGCTTTTGAGTTCGAATTGCAAACAATATTCTCAAAAGAAGCTAACATGTGTACCGCTGACTATAAAAGAGGCCTTTTGGAGGTACCTGTTATATCTGCTTGACAATGAGATACTACCCAATCAAACTTGCAACTTGTTATAAGTAGACAAACCAGACAGTGTGACTTCAAGAGCGTTACGAATAAGGTACTCAGTTCAATTGGAATTTAACACATCAAATACACTGTTATTTTTTTGTTGAATTTTTCGCAGTTTTTATTTTCATTGATTTATTCCTTTCTGTGATTTAAGATAATTTCAGAATAGCGTAATACCGTTCTGTTATGGTATTAGCAGCAAAACTGAACAAACATTTGTATTGAAACTTCCAATATGACACAAATAATAATCAAATTTTTGTCTGGATTTTCGTCGTAGGTTTGATCCCCAATTCTTTGGTCGATTGTACGGCCTTGGTGTATTTACAGCTGGAATATTTGGGCTTTTACAATATGTCCTCTTCATCATTTCATCAAATTTTTTCAATGGACAACCATTTTGGGTAAGCATGAAAAAATGAAACATGGGTGATTGCTATATCCTGATACAAAGTAGTAGAAATATCACATCCTTTTTTGCCCTATTGTCATGAAATTAATAAAATTAAAAATGGTTACCTATTGAGATTGTTATCCTTGTTTCTACTTTATGAACAAAAGTTTCCTTCTTAAGAATTTTAATTGTTAAAGAATGACAAATACAAAACACATAGGTGATGCTACCCCTTGATCCTCTGTCTTTTCCTACAATCTGTAAAGCAAGGTTGATTATCTTTCTCCTTTTCAAGTTTTATAAGTACCAGCAACAAGGGTTATTCAATAAAAATCAATAGCATTTTTATTGTGTCTTCCAGCTTTACTAAATTTGGAGGGAATGCAAGGTGATGGTACTTAAGTGTATTTTGTTCAAAACTCTTGAGTCTTAGTAGATAAGGAGGAAGTAAAGTCTTCCAACCCACCATAAGAGGTTTTGCAAAGTACCTCATAGATCATCAAGTTTACAGATCAATACACAAAGGGAAGGGAGCATATAGAAGTTTAAGGCTTACCTATGATACTGTAGAAAACAAATTCCAATACTTGTCACTCTTTTCTGTAAAATGATCATAGAAAGAAAATATATGCTAGTTTATGTGGTCAAACATTACCTAAAGTAAGCAGGTAAAGATAACTAGCAACAAACATTCTCAAATTTTCCCCAGGTCTGACCACAATCAAACCAAGAGACACAAATGGTTTGATTCTCATTCAATGAGCTTAAACTAATCCTTCAGGTCAACTACTCTACTTTTTCAGTTACAAAGCTTCGCCCATTAATTTGATGTCAAGGAGACCAAAATAATTTTTTTAATATTGTACTCTGTCAGTTCTATAAAGCAGGATAATATTGGATTATTACACATATTTAGGAAATAACTATTTTAATTAACGTACTTTGTAATGGATATTCAGAACTGCATGCATTTACAAGGGTTCATGAAAAGCCCTGTCTTCTCCTCCTCCTCCTCCTCCTTCTCCTCCTCCTCCTCCTCCTCCTCCTCCTCCTACTACTACTACTACTACTACTACTACTACTACTACTACTACTACTGTAACAAATATCAACTGTGTGATTGAAATAAAATGTTTGTTTATTCATTCCTTTCTTTTCTTTTGTATTTTTAGATGAACTTTATTCTTCTTATCCTTACTGGATTGGCAAACATTCTGCCCATCTATCTCATTGTGTATACAAAGAAAGCAGTAAGCAAAGAACCGCTTCGGATAATAATCGAAACTGACGGTGAGGAGTAACCCCCACCAAAAGTGGTGCAACCAAACCTAACCAGCAAAGTATTTAAATACCAGATGACAAAGAAAACTTAGGGTAGTTTTTCGTAGTATAGAAGCCCCTATTATATCAATTTTTGTACTATTCGAACACTAGACGAGATCTTTTCGAATAAGCTCCCCTTTCCCTTTAACCAAATACAATTAACAAGTGCCTTTCAAATTCATTTATGAAGATTGCTTATTCGAAAAATGTTGGTTTTAACGGATGTCCGCGCTAAGAAGATACAACACCACCGTGTTTTGTTTTGTCTTTATATTTTTTGTTGGAAGATCTGTACTTATTTTTTTTCTCTGCATCTAATAGGACTACTGGTTAACTCTTACAGCTTATAGCTGCATTACAGTAGGGTTTTTTAAATATTTTATAAATATCATTCTTTTAAGACTGTTTTCTTTAAATTCCCGCCCAACTTTAACATTTGCAATGAGCGTCCCATGTGCTCTCTCGGGGCAACACTGTGTTCAATAAAATTGAAAACATTTTTATTCCCCTCTGTGTTTATTAACCTAGAAACGAATTTCCTGGTAGTGTTAACCAATGAATATCAAGTTTTGTATGGTTAGAATGAAAAAAGAATAAGTAGACGTCAAGGTAGAAATAGCCCTTAGTGATAATTGACTCCATGCTTATACAAGAACCGAAACCTCTATTACTAAAAATCAAAATTCAAATACTTAACATTTGAACCCCCTTTGGCTTGACTAAAAGTTAAACATATTGTGATGTAATGGACGACCAGTATCACAGTACCAATGAAATATGAAAAACAAAGCTCAGTTTATTGATGTTCTGAGATTACTAGAAAACCTCAAAGCGCTAAAATTCTTGGGCCTGTATGGGATTGTATTCGAATCTTATTGGAATAGTATTCGAATCTCACAGGATACGACTTTCGTCACTTATTTTGTTTTAACGTCATTTTTCCCGCTCTGGGAATCGAACCCAGAATTCTTGGTTACGGTGTAGTTGCACTAACCATTAAGACACGGCTCCTCGTACAAGTTTATTCACTTGATTTGTACTAAATTTTCTTTGCTTACCAAGTAAACTACACCATTGCTTATTGCCTCAATAACTGACGTTTCGAATTAGCTTTTATTTTCAGTAATACTTTTTTGATAAATTAATAATTTTATGTAGTGATCTCTAATGCTATTCATTCTAAATCGGTTTAAAGTTTGTTGCCAAGTCCGCATAGGAAAATTATTGTGATTTTTTTTTGTAAATCAAGTCCAATATATCAAGTAAAATAACGTTCATTTTTGCTGAAAGGTTTTTCTCTGGCGCGTGACTGACTCAAGATGTTAGAAAGAGAAAGTTCCAGTCAAGAGGTTTTTTTCGTCAGTGAGAGGATTGGGAAAGATCGCTACGTTTTCTGATTGGCTGATGAAAACATAGAGATAAAAAAAACATTTTATGTTGCATTGGAGGAAGCAGCTGTCCGTGTCCTTATTTTTCTTTAAAAATGACTCGAGCAGCTCTTTCGAAAAACTTTTTTCCTTGAAGACTGTACTTTGTATATAAATCCTAAGGACTTAGATTTTTAAAATTAGTAGAAATTAACTAACTAAGAATGATTTTTTGCTCGTTATATTAAACTATAATTCTATAATTTTATACAAAACTATACTTTTTACTTTCCTATTCTCACAATACAATTGGTGAGGAAGACAATCCGCTCGACTGTTTTCCAACTCTTCAGTATAACTATTAACAGGAATATAAACCTAACACTATGGTGATAGCCTTCTAGGTCTTTCTATTTCTCTAAATTTTAACAGAGTTTTGAAAAAACTTTAGTACTCAAGAGTCATAAAGTTCCTAAAGGTAATAGTTAAGGAAATAATGTTATTTTCCAAAGCCAACTTGGATTTGAAAAAACAAAAGCAGCTATTCTTGTCTTATTTTTTGTTATCGATATGTTATCAATCGAATGCTGTTACTCGTAAAATGTTAGTTCAATTTTTATCAGCAAAACTAATTTCCTCTTTTTGCTCTTATTATGCTTATATTAAATGTGTAATCTAAGATCGGTCTCTTGGCTCGATAGCTCCAATGGGTTTGTCAGTGTCCCAAATTTCTGTTGTTGCTTGAACCACAGTATTATATATGTATGACTTGAATCAAATACACTTAAATTGAATTGAATCGAATTGTAGTTTTTTAATATTTCAAAAAAAGTTCTCTTTGTGCAATTTATATACTTTGAAGAATTATAACAGAGAATTACAATCAAATGCTACTGAGTTTTGTAACAAATGGTACAAAACGATGATAATGGTAAATATTACAACATCCACGAGGATCTTTTCTTTTCCAAACCTGGTAACTACATCCATGGTGCATGATATGAAAGGGTACTGGTAGGGTTTTTCTTGACAATCTTTTGGATTTTACCGGTAATCCATCTCTGTATATAATTATTGGCAATTGATTTTCTAGCCTAAGCTGTGTTTGATTTAACTGTGTTTTGATAATGTAAGCTGTTCAAGTCCTCTGTACTTCCCCGCTTTCAGCAGCAAGTAAATGTTATTTGATATTCTGCTTGTGCATTCTGTCTGATGCTCCGGCGTGTATAGCATTACAGCAGAAGTTAAACAAGAAAGAAAATAAATAATAACAAAAATTAAAATACATAGGGTGAAGGAATTTGTTTCAAAATTAATCCTATTTCTTTTGTGTTTATTAGACAGAGCTTTTTGCTATTGTTTTATTCCCACGTTCACATTTGTGTTAGGAGACAGAGTTTAAGAAAATAGTGGAAACAATTAATTTGTGGCATTCAAGTAAGACGCTCTCTTATCCATCACCATTACCCGGCAATGTTAAACACTTTGTTTGAACAAGTTTGAAATAAACAACATTTTATGACATTCTTTCTTCACTGAAATATGGACAACATCCAGAATTTTGCCTCACTTTTTGGGTTTAACGCTTGTAAATACTACGCTAGAAACACATTGATGACTCATACTATCAAATGCATTCACTGAAGAATGAAATTAATTTAAAGTAAAGGAAACAAAATTTAGCATAAGAAACGTTAAATTATGGATGTAGGAGCTTTATCATACCTTGAGTTAGAAACTCTTTTCAAGCTACATTTTGAGGGATACTTTTCCCACTGTTAGGCAAATAAAGTGATTAGATGCAGTTGTTTCATACGTTGACAGTGCGAACTTACGCGCTGACCGGGTTCGAGTTGCTTTGAGGAGTAGTGTCCTACTTGTTTTTCGTTTCTCCTTCATAACATCCCTCTTATAAGATATAATGTCAAAAACAAAGGAACCAGTCCCACTTGGAGAGAGAAATAATAAAGTTTACAGACTATAACCGCAAGGACTGTTCTGCCTTCTACATTGCTGAATCAAGGATTTCCTTTGGTCAAAGGGAAAAGGAACACTAAAAGTCATGAAATCGTGCAACACTGGTGAACACAAGATAACAACTCTGACTGAGGGGGGTAATTCTTTCTTGATGTTTCTATTTTTGTAGTATCGCGGTCTAATTTGCACATTTTTTTAATTTGAGAGAAATTTAAAATGTTTATTTGAAATGTCAGGTGCTGGAGAAGCCCTTGCAAATGTTTGTTCAAAATTTGTCATTGAGGATCATCCTGTGGTTGCTGCAACCTGTGTTGCCTCTCCCGAAAAAGAGCACGTGGAGTTCCTTTTGAATACTTGGGAGGGTTTAAAGGTTCACTACGTTTGCCAATGTCAGTACCAGAAGGAAATTGTGACGTTCTCTGGTGCACAGTGTTGCCAGCATTTCTGTACTAACCACAACCAGTTTTTCCCTGACAGGTAACTGCACCAGGTGCTGAAGATCAGTTGGTCACAGGTAGTCAACAAAAGAGCTATGGGGGTGCGTGAGTGGGTGATGTTTATCAATTTATTGTTGAGTGTTTATGTATTGATGGCGTTTGATTAAGTTTAAACGAGCCATTGGTGTTGGTTTGTACTGATATTTGTCACACTTGTTTAAAATAGGCCATTTTCTTTATCGCTTCACCCATTATGCTAGGATAATACTCACAACGAAATTTGTTTCCTAAAATGCATGGAATACATTTAAAATTGTATACCGTAAATCCTCCAATGAACCCCCCTTTTTTAAACGCCTCCCTTAATAAACGCCCCTTCCCAAAGGGGGCGTTTATTAGAATCCCTTACCATATCTATGGAGCAAGAAAAACTCTTTGTTTGTATATGACTTTTATTTACTCTTTAAAAGGCAACTTTCTGTAAACATGTTTATTTTGATTATGAATTTCTAAAGTTTTGTATTTAGTCTTCCGCTTCTTTATTTCTTCGTCTAAAACCGAGGAGGTTCGTTTGTCATTTGAAAAACAATCATATTTTGCCGGAACAACTAAACCAATTTCACGCTTTCGTTTTCCGGCAACAGTAACACGTATTAAGTTTTTCTGATCGGAGTTCAGAAAATGATAAACAAGGCTTGACAGTTTCAGTGGAGCATGTCCAACCAGATCACCTTCACCATTTTCCTTTTCCTTGAAGTTTCCAATCGAAAATTTATTAGATTCCAAAGCCTCCGCTCTGTTGTCTGGTTTAGCGAAAAAAACTTTCATTCATTACAGGAGTCCAGTTCGTTTTGTAAACGTGGTGTTCGCAAATGATGCTCCTAAATTTAATTCTGTGGAGGAGCTGATATTGACCAAAAGACTTGATTCTAGCCATACTTTAAAAATATTCTAGCCCTGGTGTTGAGCTTGAATCTCAAAACATCCAGTACTGTACAAAATGAATCAAAAGATTCGAATCATATCGCAGAACACTCGAATCATATGGCAATCATATGTTTTCATCCATTGTGGGTTCTTTCTACTCTTACGAATGAAAAAGATGGACGATCTCGCATTCTCCTCTCAAGCGACATGACATAAAGGTGAAAAATGAATGTCGTATTCAATGGATTTAGAAAAATAAGTCATAAACTTTGCAGAAAAAAATTCAAATAGGAGTGCATCATTGAAATTCAGCATTGAGGTAAAAAGAGTGCGAGAATGGCGTCAGAACAATAATAAGATTTTTGCTACGAAGAACAAACGACAAAGGCTTGATGGTGGTGGTAGAAAATTAACCGATCAACAGCTGGAGGAGGAGTTATTGTCGTAGATTTTCGAAAGACGAAATAATATGCTGCGTGTTTCTCGAAAGCTGACAATGTTCAAGGCAAAGTCGAGATTTGACGAGTTGTTCAGTGAAAATGACGCTTTGAAGAATTCCTTTGTTGCAACCCGTGGATGGTTGCAGAAATTTATGAAAAGAAATCCTCTTTCCTGCAGGTAATTTTTCTTTTCCTCTTCCATTAACCCTTTATCTTGGTTGCCGTTACCCAAATGTGTAAATAGGCTACAACATTCCACAAAAAATGAAGCGCTGTAAATTTTTTTTGGAAGACATTTTCTTGAATAAACATGTTTGGATGGCTGTAGGTCGTATATATTTGAATCATTTTGGTTCAAATTCTACGGAGCGAATGCCTAGTTTAGATAGGACTGCAAAATAACGTATTTTTTAAATTTATTTTACAGACGGCGAACAACAACTGCTCAAAAAGACCCGTCACAACTGATCAATAAGTTGGTAGCATTTGTGATTCATCTCCGTCGACTTGGAATGAAAGATGATTTTAATCCACCAAGTATCACCGAGATGGATGAAACACCCGTTTGGGCGGACATGCTTAGCAGTACAACCGTGAACAAAACCGGTCAAAAGAAAGTTATTATCAAAACCACTGGTCATGAGAAGGTTCGGATTAGTGTTTGCTTTGCTTCAAATGTGTTGTGCCATCATCACCAAATGGTTGGATGAACAAACAACTTACGATACAGTAGTGTGAAGACTCTTTTCGCAAGAGACTTCTTGTATGCGATATATTTGAAGCTTATCTAACAGAAGAAGTAAAATGTACTCTAAAGGAATGAAAGTCGAAAGTGCATTGGTTCCTGGTGGCTGCACAAAATACATTCAGGCCCCTGATGTATATTGGAACAAACTCTTTAAAGGTTATATTGCAGAGATGTATGACGAGCTGTCATGTTATAGGGTGTGGAACTGCACAACAACGAATAAGGCCTCCTCGTCGGCGCTGTGCGGATCGTATTGACTATATACGAACGAACTTATTCAAGTCTACGGGTATACTGTCTTTGTGAGTCTTCGACTTCAAACTTTACACCCAAACATCTACAGTTACGATACAGATCCTGACTTCGACATGGACTTCTGTAAGCAGGTATACAGCTACTGCTTACGAAGTATGTTTAGCTGAAATTTGACGTCATATTTCTTCATTTACATCTGGAATTGGACGTTACTTATATTTCATTCTGGAGATATTGAACGCAACCCGGGACCTCGTCCGATTGATCAACATCCTGTCATATGTACTGTCTGCAACAAGAAGATTAACAGGGGAATCAAACAAGACGTCGCGCCTACTTGTGCTGAAGCTGATTGTAATTCGCAATGCCACCAACGATGTAACGGACTAACAACAACTCAAACTCGTCACGCTAAAAGCACAAACAAGATCATACGCTGGAGATGTCCCTTACACAGCAATGGACCTACCGAGATACTTTCCACTGATCCAGCTCCAACGAGATTTCCGGTAGTAGCTACAGCCGCTGATCCTTCGAACAACAACACTCGATCATCCGCTGCTGGTATGTCATGCTCCGTGTGCCACAAGACCATCCAAGCCAGGTATGCAGCTTCCGCCTACCACTGTTCTCATCCATCATGTTCAAGTGTGTGCCATCTTACAAGAACCTGCAGTGGCTTTATCGAACCAAGACGAGAAGTAAGAGAACGCGTCCTAGCTACAAGGGAATGGAAATGTCAACAACACGATGGCAGGTGGACGCAAGAGAACCGACCAACCACACGAGATCAGCTACGTTCAAACCCACCATGCATTAACGAACTTCGAGCTCAGGGTATGACTTTCGCTGAAGCTAAAGAGTCACGAGAACGTTGTGGTAAATGTTCAGCTGTTTTACGATCAAATGCTGTTCCGGTACGTTGTAAATCATGCGGGAAAGGTTTTCATCAAAAGTGCAGCACTGGCCCACACAGCAGCGACCGCGATGAGGACTGGCAGTGTCATACGTGTACAGCAAAGAAACGCAACAATACAAGAGCCGTTCCTTCTCAAGATCCGAACCGCCTGATTTCCCAACCATCACCAGGTACTTCTCGTCAGCAACTATCAATTCTGCAGTGGAATGCCGACGGCATCAAATCAAAACTCTACGAGCTTCGTCACCATCTACTTCATTCACCTGTGGACATCTGCGCAGTGCAAGAATCAAAGTTACGCCAAGCAGACAAGACGCCGATCATTGAAGGGTATGCCACACTTCGCAAGGATAGGAAGGTTCTGAACGGGGGTGGCCTACTATTATTCATCAAAAACGACCTTGTCTTCGAGAAGTTACAGTCTACGGAGCGAATGGGACTCGAAATACAGACCATCCGTATATGCACAGCTCGAAACAAATGGCTCCACCTGCATAATGTATACCTACCAAACACTGACACCCAAGTTACACGATTCGATCCATCAATGATTGCCGTTAACACTGATTCCATAGTCGTCGGGGACTTTAATGGTCATTCAGCACTGTGGGATCCCGTCCAACCACCAGATACTCGAGGTGATGAGATTGAAGAGTGGGTATATGACCAAAACCTTCACATCCTCAACAACGGGTCACCTACTAGAACAAGCAGAATCACTGGCAATGTCAGCTCTCCTGATCTTTCTATCAGTGGTGCTACATGGTCGACCAAAACATCATGGAAGACTACAGAACCGATCGGCGATTCTGACCATCTACCAATCTACCTCGAAATTTGCCACTCTGTCCGGTACCAACCAGTTCTGCCGAAACAAGCTAAATGGAAACATCAGGGAGTTGACTGGGAAAACTTTGGGAAGATTGTTGATGAGCGCATGCGGGAACTGACAGCCGAACCGAACCTGTCGAGACGTCTAGCCCGATTTACAGAAATCCTGACTTCAGTAGCTGAAACACATGTTGGGAAGACTAAACCTCGCCGCAAAGCCAAGCCGTGGATGACACCGCACGTCCGAGCAAAAATACGCACCAGAAACCATCTTCGGCGTACTATTAACAACAACAGACAAGAATGGATCGAGGCCTGCCGTGAAGCCAATGAAGCCATCATCGAAGCAAAAACAGAAAGTTGGAAGGAGGTACTTGAAGGCGCCATGACCAACAGCAATGATCGGGACATGTGGAAAGTTATAAAGGGTCTCAATGGTACACCAGAAGCTAATTCACCAAACGAGGCCATGTCTGTAAATGGGAGACTGATCACCGACGCTAAAGCCAAAGCCAACGTCTTCGTCAATCATTATGCCAATGTCAGTAAGCATAAAACATCTACCGCTGGCCGAATGCTTAACCGCAAATTGAAGAAATGCCTCGATGCTCCCTTTGCCGACGACAAGAGCTGCTCTGACTTCTCCATCAAAGAACTAACGTCCGCAATCCAACGAATAAAGAGGAAAGGTGCTGCTGGTCCTGACAACATCCCACCACCATTCTTAAAGGCTCTTGGACCGATCGCTTTACAAGAACTTCTCGCCATCTTTAATGACTCGTTTCGACATGCTGACTGTCCTCGTGTATGGCGAGTGGCCATTATCATTCCAATCCTGAAAGCTGGCAAACCACCAAGTGAAGTTGCATCGTACCGGCCTATCAGTCTGACATCATGCGTGGTGAAACTTCTTGAAAGAATGATCGCCAACCGCTTATTCTACATTGCAGAAACGGGAAATCTATTCAGCAGGTTCCAAGCAGGCTTTCGAAAGGGTCGTAGCTGCGAAGATCAAATTCTACGAGTTGTCCAAGCTATTGAAGATGGTTTCCAAAAGAAACCTATGAACCGATCTGTGCTAGTTCTGCTTGATTTCAGTAAAGCCTACGACACCATCTGGCGTGAGAAACTACTTCTACACATGTTCAACATGGGGATCCCGTCAAGTCTCATCCATTGGTTACATTCCTTCTTGAACGACCGTCGAGCCCGCGTCCAGCTCTTCAATGTGTTTAGCAACAGCCGCTGTTTCCGTCAAGGGTTACCTCAAGGTTCAGTTTTGTCACCGCTACTGTTCCTTTTCTACATCAACGACCTGGCAACCAAACTCTCCGACGAAACTGTAAATGCTCTATTTGCTGATGACGTCTCGATCCTCTCCACTGCTAGAAAACCTGCCGATGCAGAACACATCGCCCAACAACAAGTTGATGTAGTATCACAGTGGAGTGCCGAGTGGAAGATCAAACTTAACGTGGACAAAAGCGAAGTGTCAGCCTTCTCAACCTGGACCAACGACAGCAAATGGGTACCAACTATCCACTTACAAGGAGGGACTATTCCATTTAACAGCACTCCAAGATTGCTCGGTGTCATCCTGGATCGCAGTCTGACGTTCAATGCGCACATCAACAAAGTCCTTGCTGATACCACCAACAAGCTACGAGCAATGAAGGTCGTCGCCCATTCCACCTGGGGCTGGCGAAAATCTATCCTGAAGACAATGTATTTCGCCTACATCAGAAGCAAGATGAACTACGCAGCTCCCGCATGGCAACCCTGGATATCAGCAACTAACATGACTCGCCTAGAGTCTCTACAAAACCGAGCTCTCCGCATTGCTACTGGCCAACTAGTCTCAACACCGACTGAAGCTCTGCATCTCGAAGCCAACGTACCCAGCTATTCGACGACCAGCTCTCGTCTGATCTTGAAATCTCGGGAAAAGACTCTACGTTGCCCTGCTGATCATCCAAAGCGCACCGCCTTCGAAAACAACATCGTGCAACGTGTCCACTCGCGCCAACATTGGAGACGAAAAGCCAACGAGCTAGCTGAGGCTCTACCAGACGCCCTACAACATCGTCTGCAGACAGAACTTTTCACTATCGCTCCGTGGGACCTTGACGTTTCCCAACACTGTCAAGTCTTCTGTTCTGTACCAGGTATTGCTAGCAGAGATGACAACATGGCCACAAAGACGGCACATTGTACCACACAGATAAACACAATTGCAGCCGACTTTACTATCTACACCGACGGTTCAGCTACAGCAGGTTCAACAAACGGGGGTTCTGCGGCTGTTATTACGCAAGGATCAGCCCAACATCCAACTGTTATTAATACCATCAAAAAGCGAGGACGTCCTTACACGAGTTCCTTCGAGGAAGAACACGCAGCTACCATCTCTGCCCTACAGTGGATCGCCAATAATACAACAGCCGATAAGAGCATCCTCATCTGTACAGACAGCAAATCCTTGTGTGAAGCTCTCACTGGTAGAAACCCAAAAGTGGACGAGATCAGACTTCTGCTAAATTCCATCTCAGCAAAAGTCACTTTTCAATGGATACCTGGTCACTCAAACGTTCCTGGTAACGAACTCGCCGATAAAGCAGCTAAAGAAGCCACCGGACTGCGTCCTGATATTGTTCTGCCGATATCCATGTCTAGTGCCGCGAAAGTCATCAACGATGTCATCAAAGATCCTGACATATCCCACGAGAGGACGAAAGAAATCTACAAACAGCACCGTCCATCCATCGACGAGAGAGCAATCAATTCCCGTAAAGATGAAGTATTATTGGCTAGATTACGAGCAGGTCACCATCCGGCCCTACGCGCATATCTCCATCGTCTGGATCCTGAAACCGATCCGACTTGTCCGAAGTGTGAACAACATCAACACACACTTCAACACTGGTTAATTTCATGTCCAGCACTGGACTGTGTCCGACAACAGATGTTTGGTCACCATCAAGGAAGACTTGAGTGGCTTGCCACTCAACCTAAAGCAGTATTGGCGTATGCTAGGAAGACACTAGTCGACTTAGACGTCTAGCAATTTCAAATGGCTAGCCCATACACACACACACAGGGTGTGGAACCGTTGATGCATGGAAATTGATGATTCACCCTTTTGTTCCCGCAAGCAGTTTTGTAGTTGGGCCAAAGTCAGCGCTTGTCAAGTCACCATCTGAGCAAGTGGTGCTAAGCATGTATAAGAAATAAGAAAGTTTTAGCTACCCACAGGAACGTGGAAAGAGGTATGTGTAACTATATTTTAATTATTATCGGTAACTGTGTACCTCATAAAAGAGTTTCTAAGATTACAATTAATTAGGCTTGCTATGTACGCTGTGGATTGTAATCTTGTGAAAGTTATATTTAGTTAAGTGCTTTGTTAACATGTATTTTCCTATGCTGTTTTCAGTCAAACTTGTATTCAGTTTTATGTAATTAATGCTTTCTAGAACACAAAGTATTTTAAAGTTTGTTATTTATTGTAGTTTTCACGGAAGTTAGGAACTTACAAGGAGTTCTACAATGTTGTATGAAACGAAGATTAAGAAATAAAGTTCCGTAGTACTCAACACGTGTGTGTTATCCTGTGGCGCGCTACAGAGAGCACGTTTACAAGGCACGCATTAAAGAGTAGTCTATTATTAAGTAATTTGTACATAACAAAAAGATAACTCATCCAAGAACAAGAACAAGGAAAATAGAGATGCAGAAGCTCGCGCTTAACAAAGTATTTTATGCATTTTTGTCTAAACAACTGATGATCTTCATAAATAATCTTAAGTTGTGAGATTATTATCAGTTCTTACTGTGGGTATAAGAGTGGAAATGTGACCTAAAAATAATGTTAACTTTGGGAGAGGGAAGGGTGCATTTCGTCAAAAGTTGATAGTGATTAACAAGGGGAGCAAAGAGGAGCTAAAAATGGCCATCGTTCTTTTACTTGGATAGAGCAAAATGTCAGAGAGAATTATGTTGAGCATATTAGTAAAAAATAAGAGAAATATGTAATAAGTACTGCCCAAATGGTGTGGATACTTTCACGTAAGTACTTTCTACTTTGCTTTTGTTATTTTATTATAATTTTTTTATGAATTGAAAGCGATTGTCAGAGGCAACTCACATGTTTCACTCTGAATAGGTAGGAAATTCGATAAAGTTTTTATAAAGTAACGTCAACATGCTGAATTTTGAACTGTCCACTGTGATAAATTATTCTGAACTATGACCTTATCCCTTCAAGATAGATCCTTGTCACTGTTTCCATCGAGTTAATTATTGGAAGATAAGAATTTACTACTCTTGTATAAATGGAAGAGTATGTCGAAAGAACTTTTGCTTTATTGGATTATGATTAATATTACTGACCTGCATGTTTGAAGCAAGTCTATACTGCTGAAACCGAAAGAACATTTTGATGAAATTGAATCCATAATAAATTAAATGTGTGGTAGTTGTTTTTTTCGATCCTGTTGGCACAAGAAGATGAGTTATCTATTATGGATGAAGATTTGTTTAACATAATTATTTTACCTTTAAGTTTATATTATGAATAACCTGACTGAGGCAAGTTGCAATCGACCTTTGGTTTCGAGGGCCCCAGCCTCTGTATTCCCGTACATTTACAGTACATAGGTAATAGATACTTTCAAGTGAAGGCTTCTTTAGAAGTAACAGACAAGTATTTTTAGGATTGTTATAGTTGCAGTCAAGTAATATGGTACCAGATGGAGATTGTCATCTTCAATGAAATTGCAAAAGAACTCCGCCGACAGTATGCTTACTGGCGTTCACCTCTACAACGAAAGACCGGTCTAATTGTTGGAAACTTAAGACTGGTTTTTAAGTAAACTCTAGTTTCAACTTATAAAATGCCGGGTCACATACGTCTCTTGAGACAAAGAGAATCTTATCACTAGTCAGATGGTCTTGAGGTTGATTTATTTGAGAACATTGTGGCTCAAATGTTTTATAGAAGCTTACTAAACTAATAAGGTATTTCACTTCTTTTCGGGTTTTGGACTGATTGAAATTTAGCACAGCTTCAGTTAATCTGGACTGAGGCTTTATGATCGACGGTGAGAGTTCGAATCCTAAGAAACCTACAGGGTGGACCATAAGTCCGTACCCCCACCCCTCCTCCCAAACTCGGTCCCTGATGGGCAAACATATTTTGCTGGTGATAATATTTAACTACTACAGCTTTCATACATAGTCAGGCTTTGCGTGTGATTCACACAGCCAGTTGAAATACGACACCTTTACGTCTACGGCTCAAGACGAGGATTGCAAGCCACATATCATATATTGCTTCCATCAGTTACTGTTCTTTATATCGCAATCTGATTTGTGCATGAGTGCAATAAGCGTAATGGATACGAGCCCATACACAATGGAGGAGCGTGTTTTAATGAGCATGAAAGGCGAATAACTGGCGAAACTGGTGGTGGTGGAGGGGGGGGGGTACGGACTTATAGTCCATCCTGTACAATTTGACTTAGATAAAACACACTTGGAGAGTTTCAATAACACGCCTCATAAACTATGTTGTCAGAATACCCCTTCGAGATTCATGAAGTACTCAAAAAAGATTTATAACAAAATCATTTATGTAGATAAGTATTCTGTATTCCGATCGTGGGCTTGGTAAATTAATGTTGATCATTATTTGGTATGATGCACTGTCATTCCATAATCTTTAATAGGTAATATTTAAGTCAAATTTACCCCGAGGGGATGGAGAATACGATCCCCCCATTGTTAACTTAGGCAAGTGGTAAAGACCATAATGCTAAGGCAGCTTCAAGTGTGGTTCAGTAACTAACACCTTGCACTCTATCAATGACGTCACGGATGTCAGGCAAGGGACAAGCATCCTTTTTGGTAACGTCGTTCAATCTTCGGGAATTGCCTGCAAATCGTACTGCATTGTCCTTTTTCTCTGATTAGAATGACAGCCGTATACCATTTGAATGAAGATGGACGACGTATACTAGATTGACAACAATTGTTGGTTCTAATTATACAATTGTATTTACTGTTCTAATAATTTTCCTGTTATTCCCTGATATATTAATCATACAATGGATGTGCTGCTCAATTTATTTATCTAATACGAGTTTTTCAGGGGTGCCAATATCTGTCAGTGAGCAACTTGCCCCTGTACCAATCATTTATTTATCTAATACTAGGTTTTCAGGGGTGTCAATATCTGTCAGTGAGCAACTTTCCCCTGTACAAATCATTTATTTATCTCCTGATCATCCAATTTAAACGTAAAATTGTTGTGAAATTTTTTTCATAATTTTGGAACATTGTTGCTACAAGGTCTATATAGTCATTGATAATTTGGAGAGGATATATCTCATGAATCAAGGTCCTGGCTTAATAGGCTTGACGTTAGCGAGTGGGTCAATCTATCATGAAATTTCCAGTGCTTTGGCAAGAATGATCTTTTCTTTCTGAATGTTTGAAGCGAGGAGCAACCAATGTTTCTCTCAACTTGTTATTTTTGCCGAGCAACTTTTTCCACTGTCGCCTGCTGTCCGCTGAGGGACAACAATATTGGCTGAAGTTTTCATCCTTGATATGTTGAAATGTTTTCATTAATTTAATGCAATCCCATCAATTATGGAGTTGTTGACATATATTCATTTAAAACACAGCGTTTAATACAATCACTTTGTAACCTCAAGGTCTTAGTTTGTAATCAGCACTAATACTCGTAAAATGTAGATTTTACGGAGGATCTCTCCTTTTTTCTGCAGAAGGTTGATTAATTAAAAAATGTCGGCCTCCCTATTTTGATTTCCTTGCTTAAATTCTCTTAGTAAATAAAAGTATTTTGTCTGCTGCAGTAGATCTCTTTTTCACGTCGAATGAAATACCATTTTTGGCGAGGTTTGAGTCGCCTTAGCCCCCTTAGTAGGCCTTTAAAACTTAGTAAAGTGAATTTTTTTCTAGGAAAACTCTGTCATTGCTTGTTCCATCAAAGCTTCTATGTTTGCACCCGTTTTTGATACGATATTATATCCCATAAATGTAAGTCAAACAAACAATTAGTGGAACAAAACTTAAAAATCGCTGTTAAGTAACGTTAATTTTGATCAAAACTTTTTTCCCGTCACTCGACTGGACCAAAGGGCGCAAGAATAAAATCTGTTTCATACTTCGTAATTTCCCACGTAATTTTTAGCTTAAGCAAAAAATTATGGCCTTTGCGTTAGAATGTCTGGATCATAATTCTTAATTATCTTTAATTTTGCATGAGCCTCTGGAGAGAAAAAAATTGCTTTGAGAGTTAATTTTTTTGCTCAAGCAAAATTCGAAGGTGCTCAAGCAAAAAAATTGTGTGCTGAAGCAAAACGATTTTGGAGCTATTTGCGCGCACATAAGTAAGTGTGTTTATTCAGGTTCATTTATTTATCAAATCTACTTCGTTGCATTGCAAGCAATCGATGGGGTGCTTCATTTGCTGTCCTCCGAACATCCGCGTTGTCGCTCTGCTACTCTACTGCTGATTACTGTACCCCTGTTTGGTGTGCTAGCTCGCATGTGAAACATCTAAACTCTGCACTTCATGCGCATCATCAGTGGTTGCATCCGCTCTATACCTCTCCATTCGCTTCCCATCCTCTCGGGAATTCAGCCACCTGACTTCTGTGCTGTCCATAGATCCAGAGAACTGCCGTTTGCGTCACGAGCAATATCTTGCATTCTTCTGGATAGAGGCTGTCTGGATGTGAGCCTTTGTGGGGCCTGTCTGTGAGCAGTTGCTGAGGGATGCAGCAGGTGAGATGGACGGTTGCGCTCTGGTGTAGGTTTTAAGAATGATGTTTTCTCTCCTGAGGTGGCAGGAGAGGTGGAACAACACCGAGTGTAGATTAAAACAGTACATACCAGAGCCGTCAACTGAACCTCCAGGGCACGATCTACCCCTGGCACCTTGGGTTTTGCTTAAAAGACTGAGGTCAGGCCACGAAAGGTATGCAGACTTCATGTGCAGAATCGGGCTAGCACAGAGCAACCAGTGCTTATGTGGGGAAAGGGAAACACCAGAGCACGTGCTACACTGCAGAGCCATTGGCCTTCAAGGGGACGTGCAAACTGTGAACGAAGAGCTTCGACAGTGGCTGCAATTTACAAACTTGACATTATAATATGACTTTTTTTATAGTTGAACATTCATACTTTTTAGCTCACACGAATATATATGCTGCGGAATTTTCTTTATGATTGCATCTATTGTCTTACCGTTTATTCTCATTTGTTNATGATTAAAGCCTGGTTTGTACCACGTAATTTTCCATTTTCCACATTGGCCTTGACGTCAGAATGTCTGGATCATAATCCTTCTTTACTTTACTTTAATTAGCTGTAATTCAATTTTTTTGCTTAAGCATTTGAAAAATGTTCAATCTTTTATCATTGCTTTAACGCCTTCTCAGTTGTTCTCAGACTGAAAACACTGTGAAAACAATGGTTTTGTGACTGAGAACAAGAACACAAATTTGACATAATTGTTATTGGCCATCCATTTATTACGTTCGCATGAAATTGGCTCTTTTTCGGCCACCCTCACCCTTGTTCGCACCTGTTCCCAGGCAAATACCCCCCTCCCCCCGTGCGAACGTACCATGTACTTTTTTTGAGTTATTGGCAGTTGCCATTACGATAAATAAAGTAAAAATTATGTAATTGATTCTTCTTTTATTGAAGCTCACGTGGTGCAATTCGAAAAGTAAAAAATTTAAGCCAGGCTTTTGTTGTGAGAAATGGAAGCAATTATAATTAGATACAAGCCGAAAACAAACGAAAGTAATTCCATATAAACAAACAATAATGTCTAAAAACAAATGAAAATATTTACACCTGCACACCTATCTTTCGCTGTCACTACTTTGTGAAAACTGCAAGCAAAAAAATTTTTTGATGTGAACGTTATCACCTTGTGAACCCTACTACCCTTTGTTCGCTTTTCAGGATACCCACTCCCCCCTCAGTGCGAACGTGATAAATGGATGGGTCCTTGTAAAAGCAATCCCAAATCGCATCGCAAGTCCCATACATAGTTTTAACATAACATAACAGTTGCTTTACCATGTCTAATAGCAATCTATTGCTGCGAATTTCCCGTTGCTGGATACTGCCAAGTTACCGCCAGTCATTCCCAAGGAATAATTGATGTCTGATTGGATGAGCAAATCGATCTAAGTTCATCACAGTACTCTTTTGACTTTCTAAAATGTTGGTGATGTTTTTCTTCGTCCACATTTCTTAATTCTTGAATGAGGAAGTGATATTCTCCTCTTTGACATCTCGTGGTATTTACCACTCGAATATTGGATCGTCGATGTTCATTTTGATATAGTTGATACAATCCAAGTAATGTACGAAGTTTTCCCTTCGACTGCATCATTGAAATTGATCTATTAATTTTTCTCACAGCACACATGAAGTATGAACACGCATTTGCTTTGAGGAAACTTATTTGCTTAAGCAAAAAAATCATTGCGTTAGGGAATAGTTATTTGCTTATCCGTTTTACTTTGAGGAATAATTTTTTAAAGTATAAAAAACCCGTCTTTAGTGTTGTAATTGCCAAAAGTTTGAATGATATGATGGGGTATTTTGTAAATGAGTTCAACTGTAACAGAATGGAGTCAGAAGAAGATTCCATGCTAAAGTTAAATTACAAAGTTTAGGTTGGTGGAATGACAAGAAATATATACAAAATTGGAGTTTTGATTTAATAGATTGATTCTGCGGTGTTACTTTGCTTCTTCGAAGAAGTTGAATGTGTAGATTTTCTTCAATATCATTATCAATATCAATATTAAAATTATTGATATTTGCCTTAAAACTAACGTATGATGATTTCACGGCAAAAATAAAAACTGACATCGGAATCACCAGGCCAGTTAAAATTCTGAAAGGAGTCCAGCAAGGGGATATTCTTTCAGCATTGCTCTTCTGTGTTGTAATACCACGGTAATATGGAAAGTTGAGTCAGAGTGAATTTCAGGGTTCACTTTCGGTGCCAAACTAATTTCAAATATCTCGTATACAGACGAAATTGCACTTACAAATAACCCTCGGGAAGAACTTCAAAAATTCCTTGACTACTAGTAAAATACTAAGCTGAAGTTGGACTTTTTCTCAACATTTCAAAAACAAAATGTATGACAACAGATCCACACAGCAATCTTGATCTCAGAATAAATGGCAGCATTATTGAACAAGTACGCAATTTTGTATATCTTGGGCATAAACTCTCTTGCACTAATCATGAATTAAAATTAACATCTGTTAAACACAGTATAAGTCTGGGATGGGCGGCCTTTCGGAAAAGGAAGCTGCTATTGACTTCAAAAAGAGTACCATATCACATCAAAGCCCGCATTTATAAAATTTACATACTCCCAGTTGTACTTTATGGTCTGGAGTGCATTAACGGGGCAACGTCCTTGTTGTTTCAAATAGAAACATTTCAAAATCATATAATAAGATTCATGACTGGTAGCAGACTAACAGATCACACCCCAATTAAGAAACTTCTCGTAATCACAGCACTGACACCAACCACTCCAGTAATCAAGAGCAAGGTACTAAAACTCTTTTGGGCACATCAAAAAATCTGAAACAGGATTATCTAAAATATGTCTAGAAGGGATGGTAGAAGGAAAGGGAAAACGAGGACGCCCGTGCAAACGCTGGTGTGACAATGTTTACATTTGGTCACATTTAGCTTTAGACCAACTTTATATTGTAACGAAAGACCGGAATTAATGGAAAAGACATTCACATGTTAATGCGCAATCTGGTTTAACTGAAGACAGCGTCACATGATGCTGTTGCTGCGCTGATACAATGTCCTTCAACGAAATATGACCTATACATGAGCCATATATGACCCACATACGAGCCACATATGACATGTATGTGGGCCGTATACGGGTACCACTGTGGTAACATATGACATGCCCGCTTTTTGTGTGATAGCAACTTTACTGACTAGCTGTCTAAACCAATTGTAAATTATAAACAAGTTCTTCTTGTTTGCAAAGAGGAAGTGGTGAAATTTGAAATTTGAATCGCCTCCAATGTTTCTAAATGTAAGGTGGACCTGGTTCGGCCAATTGCTTTGAACTGATTTATCCAGAAAGTTTCACTGCATTCGTGGTTTAGTAGGAATTGCTGTGCTATAGCACTGTTGAACCACAAATGCAGTGAAAATTTCGAGATAAATTAGTTTGAAATAATCGTCTGAGCTAGGTTAAAGGTGGTTCCAAAGTTGGCTTACTGATTCCTCGCAATTCCTCGCTAAGGTGATCAGCGTTCCCTAGGATGCGCCACATGGAGACTCTTTCCATGCACCCCAGATTCTAGGTCACCTTAAATGACAAGAAAAGTTCAAACAGAATAACGGACTACACAGGGAAATGTCCTGGCGCCTCCACTTTCAATATCTTCACCAATGATTAGCCAAAGCCACCTGGTTGCCGACATTTCATTTAGGAAGATAACCTTTACAGCACAACAATGGGATTTCCTTCAGAGTTAACAAACCCATGAAGCAGTTCAAGCCAAACCCATCTAAGACAAAAATCTCCAGTTTCCATCTTAACAACGGACAGGCAAAGCGGGAACTACGCGTCCACTGGAATCAGGAGTTACTATAATTCCAACCGCATCCCCTCTACCTAGGAGTCCCCTTAGATTGTAAACCTTCCTATGAATGAAGAAAACTAGGAAGCCACAAAAGCTTAAAAGCAGCTAGTTGGGCGCACAACTAAACACTCTGCGAACAATTGTACTGTCTCTTGTTTCTATACAGCGGAGCATCCCTGCTCAACTTGGGACAGGTCTACATACCTAAAAATAATTGGACACAGCACTAAACGAGACGTGCTGCATCATGACTAGGTGTATCAAGTCAGTCTCCACACAATTCCTCTACTTCATTGGCAGAAACCTCTCCTCCTGACGTTCGTCGAAACACCATCAGTAGAGATAAAAAAGCCAAACTTGAAAGTGATGCACCTCATCCTCTGCATCAGTACCACTCCCCCACGTTACTGGTTAGGATCTTGCTACATCTGCCTACACAAAGCAAAGCCAGTGAAAAGGTGCAAGAATGATAAGCGTGAGGGCCAATGGCTGGAGATTTCGAACTAACAAGGATAAGGGAGACGCCAGTGGAGAGAGCGAGGTACTGTGCCCAAAGACGAATCGTAAGTGGAAGTCTAGAAGCCTAGATGACCTTGAAAATTTAAATCGAACTATGGGATGGACATAGTAAGTGGA
This sequence comes from Morbakka virulenta, assembly GCA_003991215.1. Classification (NCBI taxonomy): domain Eukaryota; kingdom Metazoa; phylum Cnidaria; class Cubozoa; order Carybdeida; family Carukiidae; genus Morbakka; species Morbakka virulenta. The sequence continues at coordinate 2,475,760 of RDPX01000180.1, read as the reverse complement.
TGGCCCCGTGAAAGCAATGGGTTTTTGCATCAACAGACCTATGCAACTTAGCTTTTTCCTGGCGATACCGTAACTCTTTGTGTGCTCAACAACACCCAACTGCTCTACTACAGATCTCTCAACTCAAACAGACACAGCAACTGAATGTACAAACTACTGGAGAAAATTGATTTGGTAAAACAGGACAACAACAACAAGAAAATGAATACAGTTTTTCGCTGGTGAATAGTTTTAGGATCCTATATGTGACAATTAGATCTCGTTCTCTTGTGACTCTGGCCAAATGTTATGGCCAAATTGTCAATCGAAATTTGATTGCCTTCCATGAAGTAGGTTAGCATATTTGTTGTTTGTTGTTATATTATATTTGTTCAGCCTTTGGATACTCATAGCATAAGCTTTTTTTTAGAAACCTGAGTCTCGATATGCTTATACCCTTTACGCTTATTACAGAAAAGGTGTAATGCTAAAAGCATAACGTTTCTTAAGGTTAATCGATACGAGAATACGTTTAATTAAAGTATTGCAACAGGACAAAAGAAGGTTTCCTCACAAACATAACAAATGATCAGCCATCAAAGTCCAATTTCATTATCAAATTGAAACTATCTTTATTTCATTATGAAATTTACAACCTTTCGAATTATTTTTTAATCCTTCGAATCCATGGTCTTAAAGCCAACTCCAATTCTTGTAAGGTCATTTTGGTCCCTCATTTCTTTGTTAGAACTCAAAATGAAAATAGCATTGAATTTCTTCAGTGAAACGCTACTTCGAAGCCATGACCTGATTCTACGAGCCAATGAGTTGGACCGTTCCGGTGTTGCATTAGTTGCCGCATTTACAATTATAAACCTTGCAAGCGCAACCAGATTTGGAAACAGCAGCAGCTTTTTTTTATGGTTTCTCTCAAAACTGGCGAGATATCTTCAAAACAAGCAAGATAATCAGGATTTCTGAAGGTCACCTTGAGAAGAAGCAGTTCGTCTACAAGTTTGTCAAAGTCTGTCTCCACCTTACAGGGATACAATATCCTGGTCCATATGCGGCTCTCTTTGCCTTTAAAACGGACTGAGAAGGAGTTGCTACAAACTGAGAAGTTGTTTGTAACCGGGCTGTTCGAAGCGATTCTTAATACCCATAAAAGAATAAAAATTTCGCACTTGAAGATTGCATCCAATGACACTTGACTCTACGTCAGCTGCCAGCTTCCAGGACAGACACTGATCGCACACAAATCCAAACTGTTCTTGGATGATTTCAATTTCTTCTCGAATTCTCTTATCCATAATCCTCTTCCCTCTGTAGTTAGAACATCTCTGAATATCTCATTTGTTGTTGTATATGGGAACCAGTGTGCTTTTGTTCCACTCATCCGGTATCTGCTCTGTGTCAAGAATAATGTTAAATAGACTTGTAAAAAATACTATTCGGTGAGTATTCTAGATCTTTTCAGGATTTCACTGGTATGTCATCAGGGCGAACTGCTTTACCATTCTTCATTTTAGTAAGTGTCCTTTTACTTCCTCTTGTGTGATAAGACTGACCTCTCTTTCTTGAACTGGTCCACCACTTTTCCGATCTTCCTTAGGGTTCTCGACATTCATTAGATCTTCAAAGTACCCTTTCCATCTCTCCAAGATTTCCTTTTTGCGAATTCAATATAATTCCTTTCCTTGGTTAATTTGTAAACAGATTTGATTCCATCACATGCCTCCATATTATTGTACAGATCATCAACTGAAACTGTTTTCGCTTTTGCCACTACTCGCTTGACCTCCCTCTTTGCCTCCTTATATGAATCTTCAGTCTGTCATCCTCCAATGGCGGACGACGTCTTAAAGGTTTGCTTCTTTTCATTTATACTTTCCTGTACATCTTCATTCCACCACCAAGTTTCCTTCTCCTTCTTTACCCGATGAGTAGTCAACCTGAGCACTTCGCTAGCCACTGTACGAATTCCGTCTGCTGTAACATCCCAGTTTACAGGCAATGCCTCTCCAAGCCTCTCTCTGACCTCACGTTTGAATTTTTTTCCAGCTTGTGGATCTTTAAGTCTCCACCTTTTGATTCTTAGCTACGCCTTCTTAGTCCATTGTAATGGTGTCCGTATCTTCATCTTGCCTATTACCGGCCGATGTTGGTGTGAGACATTCATTTGCCAGTACTTTGCAATAAGTGACTTCCTTTAGCAGTCTTATTCAACAGAGTATGTACCCAAGCTGTGTATTATATTGTCCACTCTTACGTGTGACCTCTAATGACTTCGCGAAGAAAGTTTCACAATAGCCACATCGAAGCTTTCTGCAAAGCACACTATTTTTTGCCCTTGTTCATTTCTTGCTTCTAGTCCGTGCTTCCCCATGTTGCTTTCGTCTCCCGAGTTTCCCTCTCAGACTGGTCCATTAAATCTGCCCCCATGTATACACGATCATCTCCGGAGGTCTTGCTTACATAGTCGTCCAGATCTACCCAGAACCTTTCCTTTTCCTCATCGTCACATCCAGGCTGTGGAGCATAGGGACTGATGACTTGCATGATGACCCCACTGACCTCGATCCTTAGCCCCATAATTCGGTCTGAACATCTCTGTATCGAAATTACTCCTGCTGTTAAGGATAGGTAGAGAATAATGCCTACTCTATTCCTGTTGTTTGTTGTCCCACTATAATAGAGCTCGTATCCATATCAATGTTTTTTTGCCTTCGAAACTTTCCACGCGACCGATCCGGTATGGAATTTACTTTTTCTCTCAATCACATTTTTGAATGCGATTGAGAGAAAATGCGGATGCCCTACCTGACGCCAACAGCAGATATAGGCGGTGGGCGTAGCCTTTGGTAATGTAATACCATCTTGCAAGGCAGCAAGTAACACTGGACAAGTCCAAATGCGATTTTCATGCAGATGATATTTTCTAGGCATTTCGAGGGCTCTGATTAGGAATATGGCATTTAATAAAATCTGTAGATTGGATTTCTTTCACAGCTATTTAAATTTCCAATATTACGTAATCGACATTATTAGATGCTCATTATTGCTCCGTTCTCAATGTGCGCAATGCTATTGTTCGTTTGTTTATTTGCCCTTCCTAAGTCCATGAACGTTGAAGAACCCATGGAATACCCATGGAATTGGAAAGGTGAGGAGAGTCACTAGCTAAGCAGTAGTTAGGTCTGCCACTCGACCAGTGCCACATGATGATCACCTGCCGGTACCTGGCTCTTCAAGAATGGGGGACACTCAACATTCATACCCCGACACCAGCGATTCTACATCTGGATCCAGTTATGAAGCCCCTGACAGCAAGGTATATCTCATAACGCAACCTGAACTCAATTACCTCGCCTGTGATTTGATGCTTTCCAAGCAGCGCTCAGAAAAACTTGCATCATGGCTCAATTACTGGAACATGCTGGATCCATCACCGCGGATAAAGTACCCAAGTTCTTCTCAATGACAAACTCTTTATGTCACTGTCTCGATGAAGTCGGACTGATGAGCATGGCGGATATTGTGTATACAGCAGACACCTGGCGATTGTTCATTGATTCTTCAGGTCACGAGTTTGAAAGCTGTTCTGCCCCACAACGGGAATGTCCAAGTATTCCAAGTATTCCTATCGCGCATGCCGTTGGCATGAAGGAAACGTACGACACGATACAGATTGTCCTTGACCTCATAAAGTACCAGGTGCACAAGTGGGCCATATATGGCAATTTCAAGGTAATTTGACTGCTGCTAAGTCTTTAGGGTAGATACACGAAGCACAGATGTTTCATCTGCCTTTGGGATAGTTGAGATGACTACCAGCATTACAAGAAAAATAACTGGTCACAGCGAGAATCTTTCCTGCATGGAAAGCAGAACGTCAAAGCGAAGCCGCTCGAGCCTCCTCCATTACATATCAAACTGGGTTTGATGAAACAGTTTGTCAAAGCAATGGATAATGAGAGCAAAGGATTCAAGTACATAGAAACGAAGTTCCCTAAGATCAGTGAAGCAAAGTTGAAAGTGGGAATATTTATTGGGTCCCAGATTAGACATCTGATCGTGGACGAAAAATTCACAAAGCTCGTAGCTCCGAAGGAGGTGAGAGCCTGGATGTCCTTCAAAGCTGTGATTGCTAACTTCCTCGGCAATACGAAGTTAGAGAACTATGTGCAACTTATCAATAATCTTCTCCGCGACTACAAGAAAATAGGCTGTCGTATGTCATTGAAACTCCATTACTTGCCCTCTCATCTAGACTTTTTCCCTGACAACCTTGGAGCAGTCAGTGACGAGCACGGCAAGCACTTTCACCAAACAATCTCGACAATCGAGCATCGCATATTGCAATGTTTGGCGATTACTGCTGGCTCCTACAACGGAAAACCACTGGCGTCCACAGCCGAAAAGGAAACATTTTTTTCAAACTTTGACTTTTTGTTGAATTATATCCTTGTACTGTACGTGCTGCAACTGGCTATCGATGTGTGTAGTAGTTTGTATAATGTTGTACTAATTTGTATCTTGATTTGTAAATTTGTTAAAGTCAAAGTTTGAATATGCATGTATTGTACACGTAAATATACAATTTTTCATCGAAACAGATAAGTTTACACGACGGAAGTATGTCAATGAACATCAAGTTTACGTATCGACCGCTAGATGTTGCTAATGTGAACGACATAAACACTGGATAGAACATACCTAGGCAATATGTCAACAAATGCCCAAAATGTGTCATTTCGTAATTTCAACATTATTGGATAACACGAAAACCACACCACAGATACAATTTTTTCTTTCCGATTCGGAATCCCCCCCACCCCCCCCCACACACCCCACCAAAAAAAAATTGCCCTGAAAATCAACAAGATATTAAAATCGCAGAAAACTTTTGAAAAAATGTTGTCCAGTGTAATCCATAAGGCAGTAGAACTATTTAACCCATAGCTGGGTGTAAAGGGGTGGCTATCCATGGCCACTGACTTCATCTAGGATGTTCATACGTCAATGGATGCATCCTCCCTACTCGACAAGTCAGGCTAACAGGACGAAAGATTTGTAACCCAATAAGGGTGGCTAATCGGGTGGTACGACAAGCAAACCCACAAGGAAATGATCTTCCAGGTAGTCAGTCATTTAGGCATCCTCATGCTTCGCAACGAGAGTATGAAGATCCAACAATATTATTTATATTGTTATTTATATTTTATTTATAAATTGCCCATGCCCTTTGATTAATTCAGAAGTGATATTGAGCATTTCTCAAGAAATAGGAATAGGAACTGAATACATTAATTCATGATATTAAACCTTCAAAATTTATCTTCGTGCTTCCCCATGTGGAGAGACCTCCTGCATGTGTTTCCACGATACTCCCACTTCTTTCTTTTTAACTGAGTTTGACACAAACAATGATCGATTTGAACCCGATGAACGAAATTGCCCAAAAGTAACTGGAAAATTGATCCTCGGTGTGTGTACGAGAAACTTACTTGTGTGTCTGGTGATTAAGAGAAGAAAGTGTATTATTGTTTCTCGTGGTTATTGATAGGAAATGTATTTAAAATAACTGACTTTCTTTTAACTGTTTAAGGAATAAATACTTTCTAACGAAGCTTTGATGGATTTCAAAATCTAATTTTTAAGAACACTGTTTATTTTTATTTTCGTTTTATTTTGAAATACCCTATTGATGAGTTCCAATGTTACCTTATATTTTGTCTTTTAACATGCTCAGTAACACAAGTTTGTTGCCATTCTTTTCATCATGCGTAAAATTGCTTGTGGAATTTTGTCTCCACAAGGATAGATTTCAACGATGAGCGGAAATAGAACACCAACGTATTAAGACTCGAGTGTGGTGAAAACGTATTTTCTCCCCGCGAGCAAAGTTTTGAAACATCTTGATTTATTAAGTATCACCTGAAATCTTAAACATGCAATTGTTTGACCAGTTAGAAGGAACACAATCTAAGGTGAAAACAGAGAAAAGCATATTCTGGAAAAAAATGAAAGAAGAAATACCACTGTAATTAGACGCAAAAAAATTTTTTTTTGATTAACAGTTATCTTAAACCATAAAGTGTATGATAATTCTGAAGCTTAATTAACACCTGATCAATGATTTCCGTCGTGTGCAACACCATTTTCTGTCTCGCACTGTTTACCAGGAGAGTTTTGAAAGATCAGCATGTTCTGGCTTCAAATAATCCCATTTTGATTAATCTGGGAAGCTGTCACCTGATAATTTGGAAGAAAAACATTGGCCTTTGATCACAACACAAGTGATTGGCAATATTTTGAAATTTCATATTTTTGTGAACTCAGCGAAATCCATTTATGTTGGGTATGTATCATGTTATGAGACGTGAAGTTTTGATGAGGTACATTTCGAGAGATACTTATCCCATTGTCA
>RDPX01000180.1:2451889-2465644 GCA_003991215.1 Morbakka virulenta | reverse complement strand
GTTTTTTGAACAGGTTTTGACAGGCACAAAGCTCGGACATTTGGTTTGCAAGTAATAGCAACACTTTAGAAAGTTTAAAAGTACCATAACAACATTTGTCAGCTTTTTGAACTGCCTGAATAATTTTTCGTAGGTCCGTTTATGCTAATATATTAACATAACCCCCATTTTAGCACCACGTGGCCGCTCCGGAAATAATATTAACCAATCTCATTGCCTATGCTCAAATGAACCTAACGCACTGCAAAAAGCTCATACTTGGTGTCAAAGTATTTTAAAACCATGAACAGAACATGAGTCGTCGATCTTCAAGAATGGGCCTACTTATCCCAATTCCAGATTTTAACTGTCTACATCTGCACGTTAAATTCCTTTTTGGCTTGTAGAGCTCAGTGAAAAGAATTCTTGATTAACTGCCTACTTGATTCTTTTCTTTTCCCCCACCCCAGTGGTCATCTTAAATATTAACATGGCCAATGTTTTAAAGAAATCTTTGCATCCGGTTCCATCTGACCATACACACATGTATGCACATGCATGCACACTCCCAGAGTTCAAATTTTATAAATATAGATTTAATCTTAGAGCTGAAGAGGAGAGTTTTGGACTCTTACAGTCGAATCTGTCTTTATAATAACCCCAATTCAATTTTTTGGTTTATTTGATGAACGCCAAACTTGTCCAGAACTTATGTTACTTCAGTTGTTTAGCATGATACATTTTTTTCTTTTGGTACATGAAAATAAACAGAGAACAATGATATGACAGTCAAGTACAGCAAATTTTTGTATAGCTTTCTTAACCAAGAAGGTGTTTACTTTGTTTAAGATCAACTAGCACTATTCACATTTTTGATAAAGAACCATAGCTTATAACTTTTGCAAAAATTAGTTGAAGCGATGATTTTGTGAATTTTCTGTCTTGGTTGATTTCCTCAGATCTCAGTGGGAAAATCTAAACGAAATATGAATTGATGCGTATATATACATATGGTTTACTTGAGAAACAAGTTATCGTTAACAATTGGGAAAGGGGAAGAGAAAAAGAAGATGAGGCGTTTCACTTTATATTACTGTTGATTCTTACTTGTACACTAAAAACTTTATTAAAGTTCAGACTATTTTGATGGTAATATTTTAACAATTTCATAAAAATGTAGATGCAGATAATGTAAACAACATTCGGTAAAGGAAAACATCTACGGTGTATCAAGCCTTTTTAATACTGATGAGGTGATATAATTCTGCCTACTAACAGCACCGTGGGACGAATTGAAATATTCCTTAAAGCTATTTTTTTAGCGTCTTGACCCATTATCAAGCTTTTTATGTCCAGTTACATTTCCGACCTCATGTCTTCAACGACCTGCTTTGATTCCTTTCAATGTATTAAAATCTGAATAGTTTGGGGGACTAAAAAGAAAAACACCATTAGTGGATACATCTTATATAAAAAACGTTATGGAGTGCCAATGTGGCTTTGGCAATATTGCAAACAGTTTTTTACATTGGCAACTTTTGCATTTACTTGCATTTTTGTAATCAAACATGTCTGTTCCGCTCCTTGGTGGCCCTTGAATAATGACATGTTTTCCATCGATGGCACTGATACAATGTGGGAAGAAGTACCTACAAGAGCATGACAAGAAGTTGGCACTGATTTGTTTCTATTTAAACAGGGGGAGAGGACAAAATTACAACAGTTGACTTTGTTTCATTGTATCCTGATGTTGACAAGGCATTCAAAACATTAAAAAATGCCTTTTCTTGAAATGGGGTTCCACATACCAACTTCCAACCAAGTGATGGAAGAAATAGAAAACCAACCAGTGCTATTACTGGAAGAAGTTAGAGAAGCAATAAAGGAACTGAAGGAAGGGAAGAGCCCAGGACATGACGAGCTCACTGCAGAATTAATAAAGAACTCCCAAGAATCAGGGATAATCTTCTATTAGAGGCTTTGCACCAAGATTTGGGAAGAGAAGCAATGGCCATTGGTGGATTCGGTATTCATACCTACACCGAAAAAGGTAGACACATTACAGTGTTGTAACAACTGGAAAATTGCACCGATCAGCCACAGTAGCAAAATTCTATTGAAAATCATTGCCAAAAGACAGAAGACAAAGTTGGACCAAGAAATCGCAGAAGAACAAGCAGGCTTTCGACCAGGAAGAGGAACAAGAAACCAAATCCTTAACTTAAAGATGGCGATAGGAAAAAAGAGAGAGGGAAACAAGAATCTTTGCCATATCGAGGATTCAAAGGCTTTGAGATGGTGGTGCATCATAGACTATGGGCAGACATGAAGAGGATTGGAACACCTATACACATCATCTACCTACTAATGGGAATGTAGAAGGATCAAGAATTGAAAGTACGCAGAAGATACGGGGATATTGAATAGTTCTCAACTGAGCGCTGGAAGGATTCGAGGGAAGTGTTAGAGTAGGGAGAAGATCTATCACAAAACTCAGATATGCTGGCGATATAGTATTGATAGCGAGTACATTGGAGGAACTACAAGACATTGTCGACAGAGTGAAAAAAAGCTCGGAAAGCGCTGGACTCTCATTGAATGCAAAGAAGACTAAGATTTTGAAGATCCTTTACGAATAAAGCGATGGTGAACGAAGTATATTTGTAAATGGTCAACCATTGGAAAATGTCAGACAAATCACATATTTGGGAGTTCTCTTGACTGATGATTATTACGATACCCCTGAAACAAAGAAGCGAAATGCTGTCACAAAGAACACAACATCAACGCCCAAAATAGTCTGGAAAGGCAGATCAGTAAATAGGAAAAGGAAAGTGAGGTTGCTAAACACACTAGGCTTTCCTATTGCAACTTATAGTAGTGAGACACGGGTTTTCAAGAGGAGTGTAGGGGACGGCACTACAACTTCGAGTTGTGGTGTTACAGGAGAATTTTAACAATAAGTTGGACGGAGAGAGTAACGAACGAGAAAGGCTTGCGCAGAATGCAGTGTCACAAGCGACTACTACAGACCGTAGTGAACCAAAAACCCTCTTACTTACGACACATACGAAGAAGCGATACTCTGGAAAGAGAACTGATCCCAGACATGGTTGCTGGAGCTAGAAAAAGGGGAATCCCGAGAACAAGGTACATGGAAAACATCAAGGAAGAATCTGAACTCCCCATAGTACAGCCACGTAGAGCGGCGCCAGACAGGGTCAAGTAGAGAGCCATGATGAAGGAAGCCACGACAGCTCAAACATGAGCCTTCCGTACATGATGATGCAGAAGTCAGGAAACATTTTACTGGCTTTTGATTTAAATGTAACAACATTTTGTTTTCCATTTATCTCGGTGAAACCATTTCATTCTTACAATGTTCAGACTAACGACTTTTCATCTATTTTAAAGTGAATGCATTACTTTAGGAAGTGCATAGTATTATCTTACGTCAATGATGGAATATCACTGACTATGATTTGCTGAAAATATGACGTATAATTTGCGACGTACATTTTTGAGCTTAGTTTTGATTGCATGCTATCCTTACATGATTGTGGAATATCTTTTCAAATACAAACGTTGGTACACCAGGCTTAATGATATACTTCATCTTATAAGCGCAGATCGTCTATAAAAGCTGTGCATCCTTTCACCTCCTCCAGTGGCCATTGGTCATTGCGCTCCCAAAATATTTTAGTTACTTTGATCGACTTAACGATTCTTGCACATCATTTGATAATCCTTGATATATTGTGTTTTTATTGTGTAATACGCTGTGTGAGGACTAGGCAACCCGCCTTAGAGTCTAAATTTTGTTAGCCTACTGCACAGATGAATGACTTCTTCGTATCGTAATACTGAGGGCATTTTTCGTTGATGAAAGTATTTAGGCGGGCAATATCAACTTTATCTCCAAGTTTAAAAGCCAGACCTTTACCTGCTTGCCTTGCAGCTCCCAATGCACCTTAACCCGTTGAGGTCATGTAAGGCAAGAACTTGGCATGATCTACTATATCTTCCTTCCAGATAACACAAATTACTTTCCTGTGGAAAAATCGCCATAAATTAGCACAAAGCACTTGACATCAGACATGCAAAATTTCAAAATAATTGACATGGGATCCGTAAGCAAATCACGGCTGGAAGGGACCTTAGTGAAATTATTGAGGCCCCTTAAAGATATGCCATGTATCTTTTATAGAGAATCCCAAGAGACATTAAACACATTGGCCCCTTGCCTATTGTTCTGCAGGTTTGCTTCTTCGAGACTTACTTTTGAAGGGCATTGAAGGATGTACGCATTTTTGTTGCTTGCTTGTGTACTCGGGCCTGGGTGGGCCCCATCGCTCCTTCTAGCGAGTTTCCTTATGTAAGGTCTGCCCACGGCATCGCTTTGTGCTGTTTTGAGGGAGCGTCTGATGTCAGCTGTTATTTGGTTTTTCTAGAGTTTATTTGGTCTGCCACTCGTTCTTGAATTGGAGAAGTCTTCTTTGTATGCTGTCATTATTGTGCTTCTTCCAGGTTTTCTTAAAACTTCTGCAAACCAAATAAGACCTTTGTTTATAATTAATTGTAGAATGCAAAATCCGCTTTTTGCGTATTGATATTTAAGAGATAACACCTTTTAGGATGAAAGAGAACTTTAGTGGTTTCACTTATATCTAAAGCATGTAAAAATGTATCAAAAGTGACAAAGTGGTTGGGTGTAAAAAAACTCCCAAACATTCTAGACGTATTTCGGTTTTGAATTAAAGGCAGTTATTGTGAATTAAATTACAGTAGTACTTCTTTAAAATTAATCTAAAGACTCTTGACATATAGAAAATAATTGTTCCGCTACTACACAATAATTGTAGTACTAAGCTGACAAAAAATCAGTTTCTCAGTTTTTATCAAAATGTAGGAAAACGTTTCACTACATCAAATAACAATGGAATTTTGAGAGTTTGCCTCTTCCTTTGCAGTAAGTTTTTGATATGTTATTTTGGATGGGATATGGATCTCAAAGAAACTAAAACCATATCTATTGTAACTTTTCCAGGTCAAACCACAGAATGACTAATAAAGATAAAATATATTTATACTTGGAGATTCACATCTATATCGGCTCTGATAACAGCTGTTAATATTGAATATCAGGTAGTAAAGATGAGTCTGGTTCCGTGTTATCTTCCTTTTTTGATGTCAGTTTTTTAAGGACGCCTTTAACTTGTGAAAAAACTACTCTTCTTGTGAGGGCAGATTTGGCACACAAAACCGGGCCTGTGGGACTTGCAGGGGCGCTTGACTATACAAAAGAGCCGAGATCAAATAAAAACAGTTTTCATTTCAATCAGTTTAAATTAGAGCTGCTAGTGTAAGCACATTTGTCTGAGTTTCAATATTTTGAAATTGCTTTCTGAAAACCAAAGAAAATCTTGTAATTCTGTAAGACGTTAATCCATTCTCTGAAATTTTGTTTTGAGTCTTTGATATTACAATAGTCACGTTCTTTAATGTAAAAACAGGTACCCTGGAGTTTGTTTCTTTTATGTTGTTTCTTTTTTTTACAATCAATCTTTTATCGCTGTTATTGTTATAACTGTAGTCATAAAAAAGAAACTAAAGAATCTAGTATGATAAAACTTCGTAACCAGGAACCTTTTATCAAAAACACAGTATTACATACAATAAAAGAGACACTAGAAGGTGTTTTTCTTGATAATAATTTCTTTCCTTCGACAACCCGTTCTGTGCTCTGTCCTACTCAAAACTGTCTCTATTGTTTGTCCGAGCGCGTTGTTGTTTCATATTCATAATGGCGGATGAAGACATTACGTCATTGCGTAAATATACAAATATACAACACACAGAGGTTAACAAAAAAGAGATTTTCTATAAACCACAAACTTTAAAATGCGACAGGATTCGGAAATCACTGCAGAAATCAAACTGGCAAATAATTGTTTTTTCAGTTATGAATGCAACCAAACGTAAATTCATAACTGAAGTCAATAACAGCACAGTTGAAAATGTTAAAAAGTTCGTTTTCTTTGGCTCTGTGGTGCCAAACACGTCAGATGATGTAAAGAAGAGGATTGCGTTGGCATCCGCAGCTTTTTGAAGACTGAGAAAAAATGTATGCTGCAGAAGAGAACTAACAAACAAAATTAAATTAAGGCTATGCAGGTCATTAATAGTCCCTATTGCCATTTATGCATCCGAGGCATGTACAGTGAAGTTAGAGGAAAGAGAAAACTAATGGTTTTTGAAAACGACTGTGTCAGGACGCTTGTTGGAAAAAACCAGATTGGACAAATGCAAGCTGGCAAACATCAGAAAAACTCTTGGAGTGCAGTATAATATTTTGGATATTATTCAAAAATGGAAGTTAAACTGGTTTGGCCACCTAGTGCGAAAAGACGAAGCAAGCTACGTCTACCGCTGTTACAAAGAAAATTTCCCCGAGAAAAGACCAAAAGGCAGGCCACAGAAACGTTGGTCAGACCAAATACGTCAGAAAGTGAGCTTAGCTTTGTTGATGCTTGAAAGTATGGCGGCTGTCCAGGAAGGGTGGAAACGTTGTTTGGGCAATAAACGAACAAAGATCTGAAGAAGATTATGCAAATAAGTCAAGTTAAGACCAATTATGAGATGAGAACGAGGTAACAAAAATTGTGTGCCAATCTGGTATGCACTCATTACCCTAAAACATAGGCAGTCCAAGAAATTGTCACCTCATTTGCGGTTAGGCAAACAAACAATGAAGTATTTAAAAATACACTAAATGAAATTTTATATCTAACAATGTAATTTAGTCATTTTTACTTAATGTAATTGTCGTAATGTTTAACTCTTCACCAATTATTGTGATGCCCTCTTGTGACGCCACAATATCTTTCAGTCAAACATTTTTAACAGTACTGATGCGAGCCACCGTCCCCGTGCGTAGCTTCTTAACTGTTTGAAAAGAGTGACCAGAAATGCAGAATTGGAAACTATATTTCACCATAAAGTGGTAAACGAAATAGTCGGACTCCATTACCAGCTACGAAGCTCTTGATTCACTGTGTTCTTTCAAATTTGTCAAGTCCTTTGCGGTATAATTGACTAAAAGCCTTCCAAAGCAACTTAACAAGGTCTACCGTCAAAATAGTTGAAAGCCTACCGCATGATAATGATGGTTATAATGCACTTAAAAGGAAAAGGTGACAATACGGAGGATGAGTTCCAGACACTTTTAGAGAGATGTTCTGAAATGGTATATTTGGTAGCTTTGCAGCTTATACCACCATGGTCACTTGCTCTCAAACCTAAAGAGCTAACATCGAGTGTAACACTATCAATACCTAATTTAGTTGCGCCACATTCATATTTTTTCTAGGCGACCTCATCCAGGGACTGAATAAAAGATTATATGGGGGAAACTGATGCAGTAAAATGCTTGCTACTTGTTCCACTTAACACCTTAAACCTCTATCGTGCTGCAACAGAGAGAATTCTGAAATATTTAGGGAAGAGATGCCCAATCCATTATGGTTTGTGCAGGAAAACTAGGTTAAGGGAACGTTATTGGGGTAAACAAATATTATTCCGACATCAATATTAAAAGTGTCGAGGCATCTTAAGTCGGAGAACCGACGAAGTTTTTTCTCAATCTTCATTAGAATCCTGATTATGACTTTAACAATAGATATAACTAGTGCATTAGTGCATCAATCAAGAGACGGAATAATGCTACTTTGCGATACATAAAGAATGATTCTCACAATTGATTCAATATAGGTTGAGTATGTCTTTTTGAGGTTTCCTATGAAGCCTTTTGTATCACAGAGTAAAGGCTACAATATAAGTGGGTAAAGACAGATTTGTACTTATTAGTTGCACATACTCTTGATTATAATTAATATATCTGGGAATGATATTTTATTTAGTATTAAATAATTAAACGTAACATAGGTAGAAGAAATTTCACTCCACCTTGAAATCTAAAACCTCCAGCTTGATTACACTTGGCGTGGCAGAGGTTTCGTCTCGCGATTAGATGAGGAGCTCTGTCGTTGTGGTGGACAATCAACCTAAGATCATGTTTGGATAAAAATTTTAGTAGTAAAACCAGTAGTAAAACCCTTTTCTGTTATTGGGTACCCACCGGTTAGGTAAATATGATTTATTCGATGAAATCGAACGACAATATGTTTGGCACATGTTTTGGTTTCAAATGCAGGTCTGTTTGAAAAGTGACTAGTCGTTTTATACGTTTTAACTCAGCTCCTGTTACAAAGGTCTTGTTACTTGATCCTTAATCTTATTTCAGGGTTTTTTAAGTGACAAAAGTCAATTTGACTCTGGGATCTTAACCAGAGTAGTTTCTTTCATCCCGGTTATTGATGTACAGAATATTTAATTTTGCTATTTAGTGAAACATGAGTAATTTCACCTCCAAGGTCAATAATTCGAGATCTAATTCCGCTCCACAGGTTGAATATTTTCTCATTTTAAACAAGTAACCGTACATTACTTGTTCATAGAAGAAAAGGTAAGCATCAGCTCATTCTTAATTAATTATTGTAATTATTTTATGTTTTCGAAATAATATATTTTTGTCTGTCACGTATAATTCATTCGTAGTGTTGGCGAAATGAGTTATTAACAAAAGCAGAAAAAGACTTATTCATGCATAAGTCAAGATTTATCTACACCAACTGCGTTTCTTACTATCAAGACACGAAAACTATTTATACATTTATAGTGGCTCTAGGCAAAGATCCTATCAGAAAGAGGGTTTACTTTCTTCTTACTTCTATTCTAGCCTAAAAAAGGTAACATAAGTTTAACCGTAGTCTGAACTCGAAAACTCTTTTTTCGCTTTACATATTTCCAAATTCACTTCTTTGTATCGACCTCGACTGATTATCTACAAAACTAAACTCAAAAATTCTTATTTACAAGCATACAGTCAAACACACACATAAAAAAAATATATTTTTAAGCAACTAATATCGAAGTACACTAGATACAATAATTTGTTTATGCGTACCTCTAACAAAGTATAATTTTGATTCTAATACAGCCATGTACATTTTTTCCTGGTGCAAGTCATGAGAGTAATACAAAAGAATTCTCCAGACTTCGTGGATCTTTATGATCGATGTTTCTTGTTGGCAAAGTTTTGAACACAGAAACCAACTGAATAAATGTAATTATAAAATCTACTTGGTATAACTAAGTAATGTATACCTTTAAGAAGCCATAATCATCCATCAAAGGTGCAAAGAAATAAAGAAAGAGATGTCCTTTATTTGGTTGGTGTTTGGTCAGTTCCACCCTGGCTTAAGCTTAATATGGAGAGATGATGTGATTAAAGGAGGTAAATTTGGTGCCAAATATAAGAGCCTAGTCGAGCTAGTTGATGTGTTCTAGTTGTTCTAGTTTATGTAGGGCGATAGCATACTTGGTTAGGTATTTAGCCCCGTTAGCCCCACTGGGACATTAGCCACCGGCAACCGTCTGCCAAAGCACTCTTCTCTGGGGATCATCTCAAGGTGTCTCTTGGCCGTCCTTGCTTATTAAAAGAGTGCCGCTCAGGGTCTGGCGAGTGAGATTGGTAGTTGGCCTCTTGATTTTAGAAATGATTTACCCAGTAATTCTTTTTTGGATGTAGTGTTGAGGTGGAGACTTCACCATTCTTTTCCACTGCACCATGCTGGCGATAAACGCCTGTCAGCAGATCGGAAATAAGTTTTCAGTTGTGGGAGTTAGTCTTCACTTTTCTGATAGTGGAGGTTCTTACCCTTAATGTCTCTGCTTCATTCTGTAGAACTGCCTTAACGTTAAAATTGAACAGTCCGATAATACTGCGGGTGACATTAATTTGTACCACATGACGTTCTTAAGCTGCAAAAAAAGTTGTTTTATCTTGGATCTCACATAGGGCTTCCGTCAATACCCAATCCCTATCGTGGTCTTTTCTTTACGGGATCAAATTTTTTATGTTGGTTTTAGTTTGTCTTCCATTTTCTGTCACTGGTTGAGCAGTTTAATCTCTTCCTGTAGCAGTTTCTATCGGATACTAGTTACACTCATTCAAATTTATCCTTCTTCTGTTTGCCTTTCAAGAGGCTAATACTGTATTTCGGCTTTTTTTTATGGTAATGCTCCAATCCAAATTTTTTCCCAAGCTTCAGTCTGGCAATAACCACATGTTAGCCAGACGTTATGTCTGCTCCACTTTGTACCTTAATACCTAACAATCCGGTTCTAAATTTCTTGGAAAGTCCAGAAGTGGTTAATTTGGTTTTTCGCCACGAGGTCTCTTGGTAGTCAGATAACGTTGCGAGTACTTCTGTTAAAGTCTCGTATTGACTAGTTCTTTCTTTGCACTGATACTCGCATAAAGATGTTGACGCCTTTCTCAGCTTACATGTCTATGGCGTTTACTTTCGGTTTTAAGACCTGATCATTGGTCCCTGTTATTATAATTTTTTGGTCCGTGGCAACAGATAATGTTCATTTTGACATTCTTCTTTTTTTCTAAGGTGTTTTGGTGATTCACGTATTCTAGCCATACTATCAATGCCCTGTGTACAATCATGACCACAGGATAATCTCTCGTCTGGGAACTAACAATTGACTATTGTTCCATATCTCTCTCTCTCTCTCTCTCTCTCTCTCTCTCTCTCTCTCTCTCTCTCTCTCTCTCTCTCTCTCTCTCAGGTGCCATACCCCGCAAGGACGTTGGCGATCATGGACTTCCAAAACGTCCGGTCTTTAGTGATCTTTAGAAGTTCTTGAGTTGTTTTGTTCGTCCATTTACTAATGCTCGTTTTTTATGTTAATCTGTGTCTGCCGCTGCTTCTTTTCCCATTGATCTTGCCCGTAATGCTGAGGATTTCCAGTTGTTCTTTTTGCACTATATGTCCTCAAAACTCCAATTGTCTCTTTCGGATTGTTCTTAAAAGAGAACGCTTTACTCCTGCTCTTCGTAGCACGTCATCATTTCTCACTCTCTCTGTCCAAGATATTTTCACGATTCTCCTAAAACACCACACCTCTGCTGCTTCATTTCATTTTTCCATTTCTTTTGAAATTTCCCAGCATTCACTACCATACGTGAGAATGGTCAGCACGTAGCAATTTAGCATTCTGATCTTCGTAGAGATAGAAGTTTTACTGTTTTTCAGTATGCCTCCAAGCTTTTCAAGTGCATCTTTTGCCATTCCGATTCGTTTCCGGATTTCCCTATCACAGTTGCAATCTGTGGTAATCATGCTTCCAAGAAAGTTGAACTGTTGTACTTGTTTCATGAATATATTACCAATTGATAACTTGTACTGCTTTTCCTCTCTTTCTTTGCAGATTATCATACTGTCTTCTTAACGTTAATTGACAAGCCTTGTTTCTGCTGGATTCTACAACAGTTTCTTGTAACTCGTGCAGCTTTTTCTCTGCTTCTGCTATCAAGACGGTATCATCTGCGTATCTTTAGTTGTTAACATTCCTCCCATAATTATCCCTTACAATGGTTTTAAATCTCTAAGAATGATTTCGCTGTAAAAATTGAAAAGATCTAGGCTAAATATGGATTCTTGCTGAACGTCTCTTTTCATGTCGGTACATAAGCTATTGTCCCCACCTATATGCATGCACGCCGTTTGCTCCCAGTACAGGTTTCTTATAATTCTTAAATCCTTTCTGTCCAGGTCTAAATCTTGAAGCAAATTAAATAGTTTCTTATGTTGCACTTTGACGAATGTTTTTGTGTAGTTTATGAAGCAAACATAAAGATCCTTTTGCATTTCAATAGCTCTTTCTGAAACAGTGATGTAAATAACGGTCGGTCATCGGACATGCCCGACCGTTTTGAGACCTATGGTCGGACAAACGAAATGGAAAGAAGCTGAAATGTCCGAGCAAAAAATCCAATAGTTAAAAATATTGTTACCGAACTTATTTGGTTATACTACAACCAGAGAAAAAGAGGGCAGAAACACCCAACCTGCTCTGATATTGTGTGTCTTGCAGTGTGATTATAAAAATAAACAATAATCAAAATTGTTGGTCATTTAATTTAAATTGATCATCAGATTTTATGTAAAGCCTAAAGTTCTCTAAAAATGAATTTATGTTTCTTGATAAATTTTGTTAAAACCTTGTCTAAAGAGGCTTGTTTTAGCCAAATTTTCTTGGACCGTCGGCGCCTCCTTAGACACTATATTATGTGGCCTCACCAAAACATGTCCGATGAATCGAAATTGCCTTATTTACATAACTGTAAAAAAACACATCCGCAGTACAAAAAATGCATTCCTCATACCTCCCCACACACCCCGCGTCTTCAACGAAAAAAAATGCTCTTCCCTTATCTCCGGCCTTATCTTACTTCTTGCTCTTTTCATCAAAATTCGTAAGAGAACTTTTATTACATGGCTCATTTGGCTTATCGTTCTATGCATTTCACATTCATTTCCAACAGGTTTCTTTGGGAAGGCTGTCAACATCGATTTACGAAGGTCTTCCGGGATGTCACCGCTGTCATAAATTTCGTTCAAAACTTGTTCCAGCTTTTGTGCTCAAATATTTCAGACCTTGTTCGCCTGGAAAGGATGGTTTTTGAAGTCGTAAAGTGATACCACTGAGAAATATTTAGGAAGTGATATCGTCTAAAAAATGCAGGAAAAACGTTTTTCAATATTCGGGTGCAGTTCTAATTTAAGGAATTGCAAAATTGAAATAATGGAGGTTCCTTTAGGCAATGATGATAAAATCCAGAAAAAGGAAGAACATTTTTAGGAATGTGTTAAAAGATTGCGTAAAAGATATAGGGTCAAAAATCCACCTGAAAACCTCACAATTCTCACAAGCAAAAAGCAGGTTTTTCAAAGCCAGTAAAACGTTTGCGAGTTAATCATTTTTTTATCTATTACTTCTCTGTTTATTTTTCATTTTCATTAACTTTTAAATATTATAATTACTCTACACTCAATGGTTTTCTGTCAAACCAGTTGCAAACAATAAGACACAATAAGACAAAAGTGTAACTGCGATAAAGATGTGAACTTGTAAATTATTATTATTATAAAAAAAAATCAAGATCTCGAGATTGATCTTTCTTCTCGTTAATTTTATATGTGATCACGTACAACAACAAGTTGTATGTGCAACCACACATTCATTTTCCTTTGGATTTAGCAGTCAAGTACAAATCTTAATATCCGCGCTGTTCCTAACAAAGCTGTTTTCTGTGCGTGTTCAATTTTCATGTAGATCCCTACATCTCTTACAAATTTTTCAAAGTTTTTACTGACAGCACCCAACGCTCCTACCACAATTGGGATCACAGTAACTTGTTTCATCTCGCATAATCTTGCTATTTCATCCTTCAACATTCTGTACTTTTCGATCTTTTCTCTTTCTTTTTCATTTACCCTCACATCTTCTGGTATTGCTACATCAATTATTTTCACTTCTCGTGTGATTTTATCTATCACTACAATATCAGGTCTTCTTGCTTCGATATGCCTGTCGCACTGGATGGTAAAGTCCCACACGATCTTGGACACTTCATTTTCAGTTGCACCTTCAGGCATGTGTTCATACCATTTATCTGCTGTATCGAGGCCAAACTTTCTACTTAGTCTCCAGTGGACATATCTTGCAACATTGTCGTGGCGACGCTTATATTCTCTTTGAGCCAGCATCTTACATTCACTAACAATATGTGAAACAGTTTCACTTTTCTCATTGCATAAACGGCACAAAGGAGATTCAGTAGTCCTATCTATATGGAAT
>RDPX01000180.1:2427419-2443868 GCA_003991215.1 Morbakka virulenta | reverse complement strand
AAAGTGGAGGTTGGGTTACATCAAGGTTCAGCTTTGAGCCCTCTCTTGTTCGCAGTGGTCATGGACGTGCTCACCGATCCCATCAGGAGGCCAAGCCCTGGCAACATGATGTTTGCATATGACGTAGTACTGATCAACGGAGAGAAGGCAGAAGCTGAAGAAGAAGTGGAAAATTGGAGGGGAGCCTTGGAGAAAAGAGGGATGAAGGTCAGCCGGTCAAAAACAGAGTACATGTGTATCAACAAAGATGAGAACCTACCACCGATCTCGATCACCGGTGAGGAGGTCCCGGAAGTGACGGAATTCAGGTACCTGGGGTCAACTATACAATATGACGGAGGCAGTGACAAAGAGGTGAAGAAAAGAATCCAAGCTGGATGGGGCAGTTGGCAAAAGACAACGGCGGTGATGTGCAACAAAAGAGTGCCAGAGAAAGTAAAGGGCAAGCTCTACAAGGCAATAATAAGACCGGCAATGATGTACGGCATGGAAACTGTTCCTTTGACGGCAGGACTCGAGAAACGGATGAACGGCTCTGGGTGTTACTCGAAGAGACAAGTTGCGCAATGAGATAGTGAGAAACAGGCTAGATGTTGGAGAACTCTCTCAGAAGATAAGGGAGTCCAGGTTGAGATGGTTCGGGCACGTGGGGAGGAGAGAAGAGGGCTATGTCGGGAGAAGAGTGCTGAGGATGGATATACCAGGAAGGAGAAGAAGAGGGCGACCAAAGCAAAGATAGATGGATAACATAAAAGCTGATATGATTGAAAAGGGGCTGAGTCGCGAGGACGCCCAAGATCGTGCCATATGGAGGACGAAAATTCGCTGTGGCGACTCCTGAATCAGGGAGCAGCCGAAAGAAAAAGAAGAAGAAGAATTTGAGTGATCGGGCAATACGAGCCCATGGGGGACTCAGGAATAGAGACCCCAGCAAACCCATCCGACTCCCAGCCCGATAAGGGTAAGCTGGCTACATGCATCACACCTAAGTGTGTGTGATAAATTGATGTTAATAAAAATACAACACATGACCTTGCAGGTGGGGCCTGGTTAGCTTTCCCAGTTTAGGTGACCCATTCTGCTTAAAATGGTCTCCGTCGCGAGGCTTCACCCAAGACCTTAGGAGTAAGTAACAAAGTTAGAACTCGGAACTCAGCCCTTCAGAACAAGAGATCCACACTCACGACAATAAGAAATGATGCTCCCCCACTACTCCCGCCCGTTAAACAGAAATGCGTGATGTGTCAGCCCTTTCCGGACATGCATAACCGGTTAACGTCAGGCAACTGACTGGCAAGTCTGCGGTTTGAGCGGGAATGTTTGATCTAGCCCATTCATAATTACCAGACAAAACTAGTTCGTGTAAATGGTATACTGAACAAGAATCTCTGGGATCAAAATGACTCGGTAATTGGCCGATCACGGTTTACCATCACAAATGAGTAAGTGCCAATAAGCATTGAATTGAATATCCCTCCCTCTTTTCTCCAAGGACGGAAAGAGATTACAGAAAGAAGGCCAAAGAAAGGTTAGCAAAAGGGCATTTTTGGAACTGAGGGAATTTAATCAGTTACGGAACGAACTATCACTCACCTTTCATGGTGTCGCAAATGTTCTCCCAACAGAACATTCACGATGTAAGTAGTTACATGACTCTGATCACGCACGAACCTTCCTTGGACATTTGAGACTTAACATTTCTTGTTATTCTGGAAAAGAGCCATTGTTATTTGTAGAGTAAGCAGTTACATGACTCATTTAACGCACGAGTCTTTCTTGGACATTCGAGACTTTACGTTTCTTTTGTTAATCGCTATAATAGCCATTGTTATTTTGACTAAGTCATGTTGATATATTATGATTAGCTGACCAATATTTCAGGAAGTTTTAAGAACTTGAAGTAATAAATAAAGGGACAAGATTTGCTTGTGAGAAGAAATTAAAAAGGTCAAAAAAGTATACGAGAAATGTAGATCAAGAAAAAATATCAACAAGAAGTCGCAAGTCAATTGTATTCCGCCGCAACACATGGATCCGCAAATCAACTGTGGACAGTTGCTTGTTTGCTGTACAATTTTTTGTCACCTCAAAAGAATGTAAACATGAAACAAAAAAAAGTCATTCTATCAAAACTGGCATGGCTTTATTTTCGACTCGATTTGACTGCTTGGATTCAAAGCCTACATTAGTCACAGCCTTTGTCATACATATAATACCTATTCAGCCCTTCCCTTTCTTTCCCATGTTTTAACGTTGCACTTTTACATATTTTATGCTGTTAGTAAACCTTAGTCATATTAATATATTTCCAACATTATCTTGCCATATAGTATATGCACAGCACATAAAGATAGATTTAGGAGATCAGATCAGTTGAGGTGGCTCAAGGAATTGCGTGAACTTTCTATGTTTGTGTTGTCTGAAGTTATACATTTATTCTTTATGGACTACTATTAGGATAACCGAGGTCTCACAACACACGGTGTGTGACACAATGATGTATCTTTTTGCAAGTTGGCATCATCTGAGAGGGGGAGGGACAAACACATGACCTTCTTATATACAATCATCAAGAACCTGATGGCCGTACCCACAGACTCAATGCATATTGAGAAAAACCAGAGACAACAAAGAACATCAAACATTAAACCAATCAAAGTGTTATCATGCTGTACTGACATCTACAAGAACACTTTTGTTCCTAAAACCATCATTGACTGAAACTCCTTACCGGAAAATGCAATAACTGTAACTACATCAACCAATTCAGAGCAGCACCACTGCAGTGTGATTTAACATTATAAGAGCACACGCACACCCCTTGGTACTTTTTTCTCATAAGTGAGCTACTTTTGAGTGTTATACAGATACAGATACAAATCTCTTTAAGAACTCTCATCTGCTCGTATATCTAACGAGTACAGCCTTGTTTAAGCAAAGGACATATGTTGTGCCTTGTTTTGAAAAAAAACCCCGGCCAATTGCGTAATACAGAAACAAACTAAAAAACTTAAAAATTAAAAGAAACATCATTGGTAGGTATTACTTCACTAGCACCAAATACAGGTTTATTGATCCAATACTAACTACCGGTTATGTGTAATTAGGTAATTACTTAATTACTATACATACTATATATACTGTGTGCATGAATTAACGTATATGTAAGAATTAACAGGAATTAACCTCACAACAGTCGCATTTATAGAGGGAGGACGTGGGTGGTTAAATATGACCTTAAAGAAGCAAGAAATAGAAATTGTTGCAAATATTTTGTGAAGAGGGTGAATGAGATTGGTACAAAAAAAAGAAGTAAGGAGGCAAGGAAAAGAGCAGAGTGCAGATGCATATAAAAAAGAAGTCTGAAAATACTCACATTTACAGAGGGAGGATGTGGGTGGTTAAACGTAACCTCAAGGAGCAAGAAATTGAAATTGACGCAGACATTTTAAGGGGGGTTTAGAAAAAATGAGTCGCATTTGCTAACACTGAGTCTCCACATAAAAATTCCTAAAAAAAGCATGTTTGTAGGAGAGTTGTATATTCCTAGTATTATGAAATAAGGCATTTTTATTAAGGAAATGAGCCGTTTATTGCAAACATCCACACAGCACATTTCTTGGAAATAATTACATGTCTTTAACTGAGCATCAGGCATCCTTGCCTGATCCAGAAGTTTCCTTTATGCAAAAAAATTGAAAATACTTTCATTGAAGTGTAAGGACCCAAAACACTTTTCAGCAAAAACCAACTTTGGTATAGCAGTCGGGGATACTTGACAACGTACTTGGGCGGAGCAGCTTATTGTCTTCGGTGTTAATTACACCATGAATGCTTCCAAGATTTTTGGGGTTACTTCACCCCACGCCCCTTCACTACTATTATCTACCACATCAGTGCAGTGTAAAATGATATTTCTTTGCTAACGATTATCTTTGCTTATCTAATTAAGATTTTCAGTTTTACCTCATTTCGTCCAGCTCGAACCCCTCCTTGCCGCAAGACATTGGTGCAAAAAACAATCAAACAAATTGTGAAGTGTACTAAATAGAATCTCTAAATAGAAGCAAAATAATTTTGTTATGAACTCAAAATGCATTACATTTTCAGTCATGGCGTATTTGACTACTGCACATTATAATACGCCATGCGTACAGTCGTTTCCTGCAGCCACAGGAAGTTTTGGAGACCTGATGCACAGAGTTACGTTATTACGAGCTGTGCACTCTGGCAAAAAGTCAGCGGATTTATCTTTGTTTTGTTGTTTGTATTTCTCGTTCTTATTGGGTTTGATTTCTGTTCTGTGATTATGAGAAACGCACACTGTAACAAATTGCTCTTCACGTTTGTCATTTCTATCACAAGCTTCTGCGGAAATTTTTTTGTACTGCATATTTCCCGCCAGTTTCGTATTTTGGTGCAGCAAACACTTTTTTATAAGAGTACTAATCCATTGAGAACTCATGCACATAAAAGCAACAGGTTTTTTGTCCATATCAATGAAACTTAGCTTGGAACTCACGTGAAGCCGAGCAACTCATAAAGCCACATTTGTTTGGAATGAAATGTTTATCATCGTACCTCCATACTTTTGGCGAAATTCAAATGTGGTGGCTATTTTTCTTCGTTTTAGCCAATATGTTTATTATATTCTCATAAAAAGGGACGTGCTGTCTGCCCTGACCGCTTTTCATCTTCTGACTGGGCCAATTTACTGTTTTCGTTTCATGCAAATGAGTTCCATTGAAATTTTGAGTGGTGAACAACAATTTAACTAGCAATAAAGGTGTTGGAATAAGGTGGAATGGAAAAGAAATGTCTGCAGTGAATCATATCTTTGCTTAGTCATTGCATATTTGACTGTGTGCATGTCGCGAAAATGGGAGTCCCCTTACGTAATTCACACTGTGCATCCCACGCGGCGATTCTCTGATTTATTTACTTTTGTAAACAGTACATTAATTTTATACTATAGTAAGTTTATTTTGCCCTAATATGGCCTGTTTGTGATTACTCACCATAGTTTCCTTTTATGTATTAAGCTATTTTTATCTTTCTTGTAAATACTATATAACGAGCTACGTAAAATTCTCCAGTTAGTCGGAGTTTAGGGTAGGATTTGATGTGAATATAAATTACTTACAAAAAGCCAAACACAGCCTTTCTCTCTGGAGTCAACCTCAAAGATTTGTTCTTTGGTAAGAGATATTTCTTTTTCATATTAGTAATTAAAGAATTTTCTTCATTACTAAATTGGTGACACCGACGTGAGGAACAAGGCAGAATTGAGTAAACATGACATTTTTTTTTTGTAAACAACACATACTAGGCTTATTGGAATTACCTGTTATTGCAGTACAAACAAGTTGTTCACGGCAAATTAATCGCAAATCTTTCATCAATCAAGTATAACACGCACATTTGTATATCGATAACTTGTTGTTTTGAACCAGAATAGTTCAAGTGGCCTATCAACACTCTTTTTTACGAACATTATCTGCCATAACACTCGATTCACAGTTTATTTAACATTTGTTTGTTAACATTGGTGATATTTTAAGGAAGTCGTACTAAATATTTATTGTTAAAATGAATCCTAATGAATCTGCTGGTTCTTCTACAAGTTCATCTTTGTCTCCGGTTGTAACTACTTCGCTACCAATGTCCTCTGTAAGCCTAAAACTACCGCCATTCTGGCCAAATGATCCTACGATCTGGTTCGCACAAGTCGAGGCTCAATTTTTAACCAGGGGTATAACATCTCAAGCCACAAAATTTGCCTATGTAATTGCTTCTCTCCAGCCTGAAGTAGCACAAGAAGTTCGTGATTTATTGATCAATCCTCCAACACATCAGCCATACGACCAGCTCAAGGCGGAATTGATCAAACGCACATCAGCCTCCGCCCAAAAACGTCTCCACCAGCTTCTTATAGCAGAAGAATTGGGTGATCGAAAGCCTTCACAGCTTTTGAGACGAAAGTATCAACTTCTTGGGGACAATCGACTCGAAGAAACGATCCTTCGTCAGCTGTTTTTGCAGCGTTTACCAGCCAGCGCACAGCTCATCCTAGCCTCTTCCGCAGACAATGTTTCTCTTGATCAACTGGCTACCCTGGCTGACAGGATCCTTGAAGTGGCTGTTCCCATTCCGTCAGCAGCTGCAATTTCATCTATACAACCAGCCTACGATCCTTCTCAGCAATTGGAAAACCTCCAAGGCCAAATAAACCAACTAACATTGCAAATTCAGGCCCTTAATGGTAAATTGCAATCACAGTCTCGTTTCCCTGGCCGAAGTCAATCTCGCTCCCGTTTTAGTCAAAATTTTACAATTAAATCAATGTCACCGAATCGCCTTAACAGAATGTGCTGGTATCACCAAAAATTTGGCCAAGCCGCCCACAGATGCACCAAGCCCTGCTCTTACGGTTCTGCCCCATTGTCTTCAACCACATCAGAACAAACACTTAACCGAGCACAGAATCAGGAAAACTACCCAGCCAGAGATTAGGGGCGACAAATCACTCTGGCTCATCTTTTCGAAGTCGCCTTTTCTACGTCACAGATAAATACACTGGGACACGATTTTTAGTAGATACAGGCGCAGATGTTAGTGTCATACCTGTTAAGCCTGCTGACAAACGTTTTAGCAACTCGTTGGATATGAAACTTCAAGCTGTTAATAAATCTTCCATTTCCACTTATGGTGAACGATCTATGACATTGGATCTCGGACTTCGCCGTAATTATCGCTGGATTTTTATTATTGCTGACATCACAACTCCAATAATTGGTGCTGATTTTTTGTCCTATTTTTCTCTTAAAGTAGATGTACGTAATCGCAAGCTTATTGATACTATGACTAGTCTGACTATTCAAGGGATAAACTGTACAGTTGATTCACCACGTCCGGTGTTTGCCATACCTGATGTTGCTTCAGCGTATACTATTCTTCTGCACCGGTACTCTTCAATCACTCGACCCTGTTACGAGGAATCTTCGGTCAAGCATTCTATTACTCACCACATCACTACCAAAGGCCCTCCTGTTTTCAGCCGTCCACGCCGCTTAGCTCCTGATCGATTGGCCATTGCCAAACGTGAGTTCGATCACATGCTACAACTTGGCATTATCCGGCACTCTGAAAGTAGTTGGTCCTCGCCTTTACACATGGTTCCCAAGGCAACGTCTGGAGACTGGAGACCGTGTGGAGATTATCGAGCCCTTAACAACGCCACTATTCCTGATCGCTATCCAATACCACATATACACGACTTTACAACGAACTTGAATGGAAAGAAAATTTTTTCTAAAATTGATTTAGTACGCGCATATCATCAGATACCTGTAGAACCTTGTGATATTCCAAAAACTGCAATTACTACTCCATTTGGATTATTTGAATTTGTACGTATGCCATTTGGACTCCGTAACGCCGCTCAGACATTTCAAAGGTTTATTCATCAAGTCTTACAAGGATTAGACTTTGTTTATGCATATATCGACGATTTACTAATTGCAAGTACATCAGAAGAAGAACATTTGTTACATCTCGACGCATTATTTTCACGTTTATCGAATTTTGGTGTCGTTATAAACCCGTCAAAATGTGTTTTTGGGTCCGCCTCGTTAGAGTTTCTTGGGCATCACATATCAGCTGAGGGAATCTCTCCACTACCTGCAAAGGTTCAAGCGATACAAGATTTTTCCGCACCCACATCGATACGCAAACTTCGTGAATTTTTGGGTTTAGTTAACTTTTATCGACGATTTGCACCAAACTGTGCAACTATGGTTCAACCGCTTACAGATCTTCTGAAGACAAAACCTAAACCTTCCGAGTTCCAGTTATCTGCAAAGGCTATAGCATCTTTCAACGACATCAAGTCTGCACTCGCAAATGCTACACTTTTGGTTCATCCTTCACCGAATTCGCCATACTGCCTGATGGTAGATGCTTCTAATGTGGCTGTTGGCGCCGTCCTCCAGCAGAAGATTGATGGTATTTGGAAACCATTGTCATTCTTTTCAAAACGACTTCAGCCAGCCGAAGTGAAATACAGCACATTTAGCAGAGAACTACTGGCAGTTTACCTTGCAATACGCCATTTTCGGCACTGTCTAGAAGGTAGAAGTTTTTACGTTTTAACTGATCATAAGCCCTTAACACATGCTCTTGGTTCAGCCGCTGATAGACATTCTCCTCGTGAAATCCGCCATCTCGATTTTATATCGCAGTATACCACTGACATCCGCCATATTACTGGTAAAGAGAACGTTGTGGCTGATTGTTTATCTCGCCCAGAAGTCAATTCAATTCATGCTATCTCTCCCATCGATTTTACGCGATTATCAAACGCTCAGAAACACGACCCAGACTTACCAAATCTTCACTTGTCATCATCTCTTCGTCTGAAAGAATTTCTAATACCCGATTCTAATGGCACTATTTTATGTGATATTTCTACTGATACACCACGCCCATATGTTCCTGTTTCGTTTCGACGCAACATTTTTGATAACCTTCATGGTATTTCTCATCCTGGAATTCGTGCCACGCAGAATTTAATTACCGACCGTTATGTCTGGCCTAACATCAACGCAGATGTTCGCAATTGGACCCGATCCTGTCTCCAGTGCCAGAAAGCTAAGATTCAACGCCATACTGTCGCACCACTTGGTACATTTGCTACTCCCGATGCACGTTTCTCACATGTTCATATCGATCTTGTTGGTCCTTTACCACCTTCAAATGGAAATCGATATTTACTAACATGCATCGACCAGTTCACACGCTGGCCTGCTGCAATACCCATTGCAGATATTACAGCAGAAGCTGTTTCTCATAGCTTTGTTCAACATTGGATTTCACATTATGGTGTACCTGCAACAGTCACCACAGATCGTGGAGCTCAATTTGAGTCAGCTCTTTTTACTTCGCTTACATTAGTCTTGGGCATTCAACGTATTCGCACTACAGCATATCATCCTACAGCCAACGGTTTAGTAGAAAGATTTCACCGTCAACTCAAATCTTCAATAAAAGCACATCCAGACTCCAGCAAATGGACAGAATTGCTGCCTCTCATATTGCTAACAATTCGCACCACTATAAAGGCAGATATTAACTGTTCACCGGCACAGCTTGTTTATGGAACAACACTACGATTGCCTGGTCAGTTCATCACGCCTTCTAACACTTCAGATATCGATCCTGCCAACTATGTCGATCGTCTACAATTCTCTATGCAACGTTTATCAGCCATTCCAATTCGCTCGCAATTGACATCTTCATACATCCCAACGGATCTTGCTACCTGCACTCATGTTTTCGTCAGGCATGATGCCGTACGCAAGCCATTGCAAGCACCATATGACGGACCATATAGAGTTCTGCAGCGTACAGACAAACATTTTGTTCTAGATATTGAAGGTCACCGCAAGACCGTTACCATTGATCGCCTTAAAGTGGCTCACCTGGATTCAGCATACCTTCCATCTGCAACACCTGTACCCATCGTTTCCACTCCGCCACTAATTACACATGATCTATCGGAAAAAGCTCCTGCCCAACCACGTTTAACAAGATCTGGTCGAAGAGTTCATTTCCCAGAACGTTATGGATTTTCGTAGCTGTTTTAATCGAGACCTTCGAAATGTTACACGTAAATACAGGAACACTTAATTTAAAAAAAAAGGAAGAAGAAAATTTCAGATTTTTCTGTAACGTATTTTTTCGGACATTTAACATTTTGTCCTTAGCTTTTTATCGAACGCTTTGCTCTGCTTGCCTTCTAGGAGGGGAGCTAATGTAGTGAATCATATCTTTACTTAGTCATTGCATATTTGACTGTGTGCATGTCGCGAAAATGCGAGTCCCCTTACGTAATTCACACTGTACATCCCACGCGGCGATTTCCTGATTTATTTACTTTTGTAAACAGTACATTAATTTTATACTATAGTAAGTTTATTTTGCCCTAATATGGCCTGTTTATGATTACTCATCATAGTTTCCTTTTATGTATTAAGCTATTTTTATCTTTCTTGTAAATACTATATAACGAGCTACGTAAAATTCTCCAGTTAGTCGGAGTTTAGGGTAGGATTTGATGTGAATATAAATTACTTACGAAGAGCCAAACACAGGCTTTCTCTCTGGAGTCAACCTCAAAGATTTGTTCTTTGGTAAGAGATATTTCTTTTTCATATTAGTAATTAAAGAATTTTCTTCATTACTAAATGTCCACCCCGGTTTTTCCGCAGGTCAGTTTTCTATTGTCAAGATAAACGCTTGAAACATTTGGTAAAACAACTTTGGCTTCCAAAAAAGCAGTTAATTAAATTCAACGATGTTTCATCTTCCTACTTCAGAAAATTTGGAAATAGGTCAAAGTTTAAAAGATGCGTTTCCCATTTTTATAGGCTGCTTAAAGGGCATAAATGATGAGAAAGTCTACTGGAGCTTCCCCACCAGAACTTCTCATTGTTGTCCATTCCATATTTTTTGTTTGGTGACGTCTGTGGCCTACGGTCAAAAATAGTGCAAATCAGTGACATGGTATAGCGTAAAATAGTGACCAATTCATAATTGAAAAAAGTGAGAATTTTTAAACTTTCAAGATGTGGGAGAAAGTCGGACCAGGGAAGACCATGACTGTCTGTGACGGAGCCAAAACTTGCCATTTTAACTCTGTACGACAACAATTGTTACGGCTTTACTTAAAACACCTACACTCTTTATTTTGTTAAACAAATGAACAACCAGGTCCAGTCCATATCTAACTACTCTCGTATACGAAATCAACGTCGTCTCCACCCTACCAGCTCTTAAATTTTTTGAAAGACAATACACTCAGGTCATCCTTATTTCAGATACAACGTTTTTGATATCAGAGTACAATGGAACATAAGAAATCGTGTTTTTGATTTTATTTACCGTCGAAATCACTTGTGAAACCCAGCCATAGTCATTGCAGGATTTCATTGACTGCAAAAAGATTGTCTTTGGAAGGCTCAACTTAAAAATGTTTATGAACACATATAATGATTTGGCAAATTTTCAACAATCTGGGTTATTGCAGACCCTTCTTTCGTTATTCGGAACATTGTCCACCCAGTCTACACCGGACTCTAAAGTAGCTACGAAAATAATTCATCACTAGGTGGGAACAACTCAGGTCCTTTTTTTCTTTTTTCTCCCTTTTCCACTGCTAAGCTTTCCCACTTGATGATCCTTATGTTACCTTGTTTTCTCAGAAGGGGTGTATCATTGTAGGGACGCAACGCCGATCTTTTTCCTTTTTTCCCCTGATAAGTTTGCCCCCTTCCCGCCCCCTGTGTTCACCTTGCAGTTCACAGTGAGACAACACTTCACGTGCTTCACGGTGGGTGTGATGGTCAATGAAAAGGTAAATAATAAAAAAAAAAAGCCACTCACTTCCAGCAGCATCTTGAAAACAAAAGTGGGAACGCCAAAACGCTTTTCTTTCAGAAAATGAGTGCATCACCTGACTCACCACCAGAATCCAACAATACGTAATCTTTTCTCAACTGTGTCCGTCATGGAAGCCTGGAGTGCGAAACAGAACTTTTTACCTTCGATGACTGTAAAATAAGAAGACAAGGAACTAAGGTTCCGCTGGGAGTGTATGTGAATGTTATTTTTGGTCAACAATTTGAGCAAACGTTTGTTCTTAGTTATTTCATTTACCCATTTGCTTTTGTCGGTGTCACATGCCGGTGTGGTCATATTTTGCTGCTTCCATGCAGGATTCAAACAGTATGAACAATAACCAGATGACGAACTTTTGTTTTAACATTCGTTTTCGATTTGGCTTTTGTTATCAAGCATCATTTGCATTTGCACAATTTTTGCCAGGATGCTTCTCAGCAGTTAACTGTGAGAACTATGTATGTTTGAATTGTTAAATTTTTAGTTTTTGTTTTGGAACAAGGTTCCCATTGTACTTTGTTTGTTTTAGAACTGAAAGTTTGCTTGCAAAAACACTGATTTTTGCATACCCCACGTTCTTGGTGTGAAATTACAAGTCGAGTGTGGAAAGTGATCTTGAGGTGCTCCCGACGCAGTTTAAACGTTGGCAACAAAGAAGCTCAAGTAAAAAACAAGTTTTGTTTAAACGTTGGCAACAAAGAAGCTCAAGTAAAAAACAAATTTTGTTACAATTTCCAGACAAGGTAAGGAAACATAGTTAACCCTTTTATTAGCATTGAGAAATAAATTAGATTAAAAGTAAAACATATTTCCTTGTTAGTTTCAGTTCTGACCACTACGACTGCGAACTGCAAAAACTGCTCGACTGAGCGTTTTAAACTGTATCTTGACCCGCTATTTAAGTACTTGCAAGAAGCTTGCAAACTCCTCTCCAAGTGCTGAATCCCACAGTGTGTAAAAAATAAAGTTGACAAACTTTTAATGCCAGTGTGATAAAATGCCCGATTTGAATCAAGGGATGGCTTTTTTATGATTTATTGCATTTAAATCGCACAGTTAGAACCAACTTTTTCACATAAGGTAGAATTAGAAATACTTACTGTTGGGATTAAGAAGAAAAGAAACGTAGAAGTATGACAAAGGACTTTCGCCATTTTAAGTTGCAATAGTGGCCGATCAGTTTTGTCAACAAATAACTGCGTTTTGGTTTTGGAGTTCGACCCCTGCAACGTCCAAGGAAGTAGTGCGGCGCCCAAATTTTCCTCTGTTTTTGTTGTTCCACTCTGTTTGTACATTTTTCAGACAAGATTTGGAGAGGGAAGAACTCGGTAAATTAAAAGATTTTTTTAAAAAAATGCAAAAACAACAAAACGAGAAAATTCAATGAAGAAAAGTAGTAGCCCTTTGCACTAAAAGCAGGTTTAGGACATAGGATGAAAGAAAGGGGGAAAAATTCCGATGATTTGTTTGGTCAAACCAGTCTGCCTGAGCTTGTCTTTTTACAGTTTAATTGTTATATAATTGTTATACATTGTAATAAGGTTTTGAACTGTTATTATTTTCCCAAGGTTTTTATTGCTTTTTTATCGTTGTATTTAGTTCAAGTTAAAATTGTTACAGCCTGAATCATATTTCTTGTTACTTTTTCGATTTCTGCGCTTCGAAAACCGGAAGGCCAGAAATAGTAGATACTATAAAGAATAGAAACTGTTATAGGGTTGTTTGGATTTTTAAACAGAGTGTGAAAGTAATTAAAGTTTACAAAGACGTAAAATTAAAGGCAGCTTCTATAGTACCGGTGACCGGTAAAATGAACCAAATGCTATTTTGCCGGGGCAGGTGTAACTAACATTTCATTATTCGATCTGTTAAAGTCACGTGACGTGGAACGTTTCCGATTATTTTAACGGCTAAACAAAGTAGCTTCTATTGTGCCGGTAACTGGTGCAACCGGTGAAATAATACAAAATTGTATTCTGCCTTGTCAGGTGTAAGTAACATTTCATTGGTCGATCTGGTAAAGTCACGTGACGTGTGTGCCACGCCTCCGGGGGTTTTTTCACGGTTAAATAAAGAAGCTTCTATTCTCCCGGTAACCGTTAACGTTGCCGGCATTTTTTTCACGGTTAAATAAAGTAGCTTCTATTGTGCCGGTAACCATTGAAATGAGATAAAAACTATTTTGCCCTGTTAGTTGTAACTAACATTTTATTGTTGTATCTGGTAAAGTGACGTGCAGGTGAGGTGCAGTCAATATCAAAAGGTTCCAGTTATGCAGACTGCATCCGCGAATTGCAGACCATCTTGGATCGTGTATAAGTAAAGGAGATGTACCACAGTGGTTGACTGAGGGTCGAACGGTTTTGTTGGAAAAGATGTCAGGAAAGGGACTATGGCCAGCAACTATAGACCAATAACTTGTCTTCCTCTCATGTGGAAGTTGATGACGTCCGTCTTTGCTGCCAAGATATATCAACACCTTAAAAACCAAAGCCTCCTTCCAGATGAACAGAAAGGATGCAGGAAACAATCACGGGTAACGAAAGACCAACTGTTGGTAGATAAGATTATTTTAAAGCACTGTAGAAAGAAGCACAGGAACCTAGCTATGGCATGGGGGACTACAAAAAAGCCTATAATAGGGTCCCTTATTCTTGGCTTCTTGAGACTATGAAAATGACAGGGTGTTGCTGAAAATATTTGGAAAATGCTCTGTAATACAGTACTATGAAACATTGGTCCACCAAACTAACTTCGAATGGACAGGAGCTGGGCAAGGTAATCAAGCGAGGAATTTTTCAGGGTGACTCTCTGTCGCCTCTCTTGGTTATCATCATCCTGATCCCTTTGTCAAGCATACTGAGAAACAGTGAATACGGCTACTGCATTGGCAATGAAGTGGAGAATGAGGGATCGAATTGCACATAGGGTGTACTGGGAGGTTTGCCGAAGGTTTGGAGTAGGGGTAGGAGAGAACCGGCTGGAGCACACCACAGAGAATTTGATACCAGTTGGCGATGGTAATGTTGTGCTGTACCGGAACACGGTTTAGTCAACATCTCCATACACGATAAGCGTGAGAGAACCTGGACGCTCATTGATGTTGCAGTGCCAATGGATGTTCGAATTTTGATCAAATACGGGGAAGAAGCGAGAGAGGTATAAAATTCTGCAAGAGGAGCTTAAGCGCTGTAACCGAGCCAAAGTCAACATTGTGCCGGTAAAACATGGGAACATTACCACCTGGAATATTCGAGGGACTAGAAACATTGCAGATCATTAATATTGGTGCAAGTGCTCAGAATTCATAACTTTTGGGCACCGCATCAATCTGGCGCCGTGTTCTGCGCCTCCGAGGTCCTGGTCCGGACATGAGACGCAGACATACTTACCCTAGGTTACCTAGTGACGTTAAAAAAAAAATAAAAAAGAAGTAATATACATCTTAAGAATGTAAAATAACTTTGATCCCCTCCCATCCTTCCTTTGGTGAATGTGTGAAAAAAGGCACTTTGATGGTCGTGACATGACAATTTAGCTCTTCTAACAATTCCTGCTTGAAAATGTGTGCCATGAAGTTAACTATGGTTTACTTTAATTGCATATCCTGTTTTTCTTTACCCTTATTGCTACGTAATTTGGTACGTTCCTAGTAGAACAATTTTTAACCCGCGTTATATCGGTAAAGCTATTTGTCGCAAGCTGAGTTTATAATCGCGACAACGAGCAATGGTGAGAACACTTTCCTTTTTAGTACTCCAATAAGTTATATTGTACTTATGGAAGGCATTTATAAAACAGTTTTGTGTAATCTGCAATGTTTATTTTGTTGTATATTTACAACAAAAATATGGATTTGAATTGTTCTATAAATAAAACCCACCGCACAAATTAGGACGAAGATTAAGCTACCTGCGTCAGGCCGCCATTTATCTAGGCGCAACAATTTGAAGTGCGGCTTAATTAGTGAAGCATCTTATTTCAGTGACAAGGTACTTGACTATCTCCACCCATTCCCCCGCCCCCCCTTCCATCGACAAAGATTACGTAGACTTTTGTCCTGTTAAAACTTCCTCTCCCCGATGAAGTATACATTAATCGAAAGAGCATTTATTACTCCATAGTCGGTGTACGTCCCGTTGTTTAAAGTTGGCTTTTTAGGTTGTTAGACAAATCGTATCGAGTGTTTAAAATGCGTGCAAGTGGATGCGTAATGGATGCGTCGGTATGCGCGCGCGAAAAAAAGGCAACGGAAGTCCAAGAGAATGCAGACATCAATTGAAGTAACACTTTTTCTGTTTATTGAAAAGATTACATATCAATAAACTAATACGAATATAACGACTAACAAGAAAAACTACCATAACAACCTAACACAATTTGAAAAGGGTATCTCAACAGGCCTGTAAATCCTGTCCGAATGGTTAGAAGATTAAGGACTGATCGTTTATATGACAAGAGTACGAACAGAAGATAAGGTTTTTGGGTTAGGGTTGCGAAGCTAACGAAAGAACCGGGGCCTACCAGAGCATAATGCTTTCGTAGTAACGTCAACATAACGACCAGCTACAAGTACCGGGGGCACTAACGATTGATGATCTGTGTCAACAGGAATGTCATTACTGAAGCGAGGGCGCCCTTTTTTTTCAAAAATGGCAGTAGTAAGCGTTGTGCAAGCGTTTCTCGTCCTGTGGGCATGACGTGCTCCTAAAGTCATGGATAGTAACGAATTTCAATCAATTGAAGTCATGGCTGACAAAAAAACTGCCTAAACTGTAGCGAAATGCTTCGATTGAAAGTTGCCACAGGTTTTTTTTTGTTATTGGTGCTTTTAAACACAAAGTTTCAGTGATAATGTTCCTTTCCGGAGGCTGTTGTTAAGATTGTAACAGCTCTTTTAATGTGTACATATGAATACATAATAGGCTGTTTTGTTCTTTACACACTTTATTTCTTAATTTTTCACTCTTTCAACGGGTGTGGTAGGAAGGG
>RDPX01000180.1:2376625-2426796 GCA_003991215.1 Morbakka virulenta | reverse complement strand
TTCTTGGTGTAATTCTTCAGGTGCATATTTAATTAACTCAACAGGTATGCCGTCATGACCTGGAGCTTTGTGGTTTCCCATTTTGGTTACTGTTTTCTGTACTTCTATCATTGTTATAGGTTTTTGAAGAGGTTTGGGTTCAACTTCAAATTTTTCGACTTCAGGAATGTCATTTTTTTGAAAGTGATTTTTAAAATGTTTTTCTATTATTGTGTACATTATTGTGTAATCATCTTTTTATTCTCATCATGTATGAAACTATTGTTACTTTGCTGCTTGTAGAGTTTTTTAACTGCTTTGAACATTTTACTATCATCATTTGCTGAGTCTATTTCGCTTATTATTAAAGTGTCTGGGAAAGCAAGACACCAAACGTCATAATAATGAAGAATGTGACGAAATAAAAAGACTCTCCAAAGAGAAAAAGCAATTAAGAATGAAAATCGAACAAAAGATAAAAAACGATGAAGATGCTAGCGAGATTAAACACAAAAGAAAAAATATATTGAAAGAACTGAAACAAAAAGTAAATGAAAGGCATGAGAATTATCTAGATAAGGAATCAGAAAATAGCGCTTTTTTGACATTAAAATTGGCGGTTGGGCAGGTGAACCAATAATATCTTAAAGAAATCAACCAATCAAATTTAGCCACGCGACTAAAAAATTGATTAATAAATTTTTTTACGGCAGAATATATATATATATATATATATATATACTTTTTACCGGTTTTACCGGCAACGTGGACGCTTCGAAAATTAAAAGCAATCGTCCGATAAAAAGACTAAATACGACTGAATACAAATGAACACGAAAAACGCTAGGAAGTGCACAATGAAAATAAATTATTTTACCAGTAGTCACACCGTTGTCCATTGCATTGCATCCACATAGATTTTTCTTCCTGTCGATTATTTGAAATTACCTACCTTATTGTCTGCTGCCACTTTTAGTGTGATTACATGAACCATGTTCAGTTTTAAATAATTGTCAGTGTTCCATGAAACCACACTAAGTTGGTTCAATTTGTTATGATAAACTATCAGCAGCGAAAGATAAAAACAAATACGACACGGTATGATTTGCATAAACTGCAACCGACGGTAACAACATAACCTGTACATAGCTCGTGCAGAGCAAACTAACTAAATCAAAATACAAAATCAAAAATAGGCTACAGTGATTGGCAGGACAGACATGGGCAACCGCTGTACTGAGGCACTGGGGTCATTGGGCTGCACAATCTCTAATATTCTCCTACTCAGACCCGAGGCACCAGTCCCATAATTTCCGACAGGCGCTGAAAACAGTCTCTAGGCAATGGCTTTGTTAGTATATCAGCTATCATTGACTTTGAGTCACAGTATTGCAATTTGATGTTTTCCTTGCTACTTCATCCCTTACAAAATGATATTTAATGTCAATGTGCTTTGGTCTCTTATGGTGCGCTGGATTTCTTGTCACTGCAATAGTAGTTTGATTATCTTGCATTATCAGCACTGTACCTATCTCTACTCCAATTTCGCCAAACATTTGCGTTAGAAATAAACCTCTTGCAGCTTCACTTAATGCAATATAGTCTGCATTTGCTGTAGATAGACTGACTGCACTTTGTTTGCCACTGAATCAGCTTATTGGAGCTCCGCTTAGCACAATCACTTATCTTGATTTAGAGATTCCGTCATTAATATCTGTAGCAAAATCTCCATCTGCATAACCTAAAAGCTCACTTGATCCACACTTGTAAAGCAAACCTTTTGTCTTTTTACCTTTTAGATAGCGAACAATTCTTTTTGCAGCTGTAAGGTGCGTTTGGGTGGGGCACGAATTGTAACGAGAACAAGCTCCCACTGCAAATTGAATGTCTGGTCTGGTTGCTAAAGCAGCATAAAGTAAACGTCCAGCCATTGACTGATGGTTCTTCTGATCAACGCTTTGAGACCCATCATTTTTACACAAAACAACGTTTTGATCAGCAGGCATAGTTTTACACAAAACAACGTTTGGATTAGCAAGCATAGCAACTGCCTTTGTATTTTCCGATTTTCTTATATTTCCACCTACAGTTTATTGAATTGCTACACCAAGAATATAATGTAATGATCCCATATCAATCATTTTAAATTATTTAATCAAATCAGACTTGAATTTTCTGTCATTAACACTAAATCATCGACATAGACTGTGATTGACTGTGATTAAAATCAGTGGATCCTCTTTAGCAAAAACACAATAGTCACTTTCACATCTTTCGAAACTTGTGCCTTTGATTCCAGCAACGTGGACTTCGCTTGAGTCCATACAACGAACACTTCAATTTACACACCAAGTTTTCTTTGCCTTTTTCTGCATAACCGTGGGGTTGTTCCATATAAATTTCCTCATCTAAATAACTATTTAAAAATGCTGCTGTGACATCCATTTGATCAATTAGTAAATCATTCTGCACTGCAAAAGACAGCAGTGTACGTAAAGTATCGAATCTTTTCTGGAGAAAATGTCTCATGGTAATCAACATCGTACCTCTGAGAATATATCTTTGCAACAATTCTTGCTTTATATCTCTCAATTGATCCATCCTCTTTGTATTTAAGTTTGAATACCCATCGGCAGCCAATTGGTTCACGACCTTCTGGTAGCTGCTCAAGTGCCCATGTATTCATATTCACCAGCGAATTGTGTTCTTTGTCTGCAGCTTCTTGCCATTTCTCACTTTCTTTACTTGACACAGCTTCATCAATTGTCCTAGGCTCATCATCCTGACTGATGTGAAATAAATAATGGCATCTCTCTGGGTGTGCTTCTGCAGGATCAATTTCATCAAATTCTGTGACATCTAGTTCATCACCCAGAACCCAGTCACCTAAGCGATTTGGTTCTTTCCTTTTACGCAATGGCCTACGAATTACAGGTGCTTGTTCAGAAATATCAGCTGGCTGTAGACTCTGACTTTCAATTTGTTCATGATTTGACGAAGAACTTTGTTGAGCTGGTGTTGGAACAGGATCACAATCAAGTACTGTTTCTCTTCCAAAGTCATTCTCATTAAATTAAACATCACGTCGAATAATAAGCTTTCGTTTTTGCTCATCAAATAATCTGTAGCCATTAAATTTGGTCCATAACCAACCAATCGTAATTTCTCAGCTTTTGGCATAAGCTTCCTTCGCTCTGTTTCCGGTAACAACACGTATCCATAGCAACCAAAAATACGTATATGGTCTACTCTTGGCTTTCGACAGAAAAATCTTTGATAGGGGTTAACGCCTATTGTAGTCATTGGCACACGATTGCGAATATAAACTGCAGCTCCCACTGATTCAGCCCATAAGTTACGTGGTACATTTGCATGTACAATTTGGGCAAGAGCAATTTCATTAATGGTACGGTGAAGTCTCTCTGCGACGCCACTTTGTTGGGGAGAATGTGGTACAGTTTTTTGATGCACAATTCCTTTCATCTTTAAATAGCCTTCAAACTGCTTAGACGTATATTCCCCACCATTATCTGTACGTAGTACTTTGATTCTTTTCTCTGTTTGATTTGCGACTTCCGTTCCTACTTCTTAAACTTTGAAAAAACGTTGACCTGCACGAAAAATGAACATCTTGCTTTTCGATTCTCCTTTAGCAACAAGCTTTTTCTTTCGATCATACAACCAGCAACACGAGCTCCAAAATACAAGCGAATTGCCCTGTGCTGTCACTGCGCAAACTGAGAAAAAATTATTTTTTAACTTAGGTACAAACAACACATTTGTCAAAATAAGTTCGCTAGAATTTCTATCATTAGCGTAAACATTAAGAATAACTGTCCCAGACCCTATTGAAAAACACTTATTGCCATTTCCTAAAACTACAGGCTCTGGGGACGTAAACTGTTCATAACTACTAAAAGTATCAAAATCGTAAGTCATGTGTGCACTACCACCACTATCAATAATCCATTGATTACGTCGCTGTAAGCCTCCGTGATAACAACAGTAAATAAATCTGCATCTTCTTCACACTCATCCTTGTCTTCTTCACAAGCCCATTTTTGCATGATATTTCCTCCTGTATTCAGTTCGCTTCTCAATTGAATTGCTCTTCCTGTTGCTCCCACGTCTAGTAAACTCACGTTTGAAGTGGCCTTCCTCTCCACTATTGTAACAAGGGCCAGAAAAAGCTTTTCCACTACTATGTTTTGAAATATTGCGATTTGCAGCATACGTCACTGACGAACTTGACGATGAATTCCTTTTGTCCATTTTTCGTTCCTCTGTTCGTAGTCCTTCCCGCAATTCAGACAGTGTGACTTCACCTCTTGCCGCTTAAGCAATGCGTGAATTATCGTATTCAGGCGGTAATCCACGAAGAAGAACAGCGATTTAAAAATCTAGAGCAACTGCAGAATTTATTGCAGCTAATCGCTCAGTTATGTCCTGTAAACTCTTAAAATATGCTTCCACAGTCTGAACTGACTTCATTTTTAAATAGAGTAGCTGTGAAAGTAACTGCAACTTGTTTGACAACGCATCTCTGTCAAAAGTTTGAACCAATTCATTCCATTTCTGACATGTGGTAGCTAGTTACGATCTAGCAATGATATGTAACTGATAAATACTTAAAGTCTGTAGTAAAATTGAGTTGACCCTTGCCTCTCGCACTATAAATCGTGTCAATGCCTCTTGCTTTTCACTATCATTTCCAGAGCGAACAACAGATCCATCTTCTGAGCCCCAAAGTGCTTTAGCTTGTGGATGGGCAGTCATTTGCAATTTCCATATCGGCCAATTGGAGTCCAGTTTATCGATAGACGGCAACTTATCGTCTATAAAGCCATAACTCTGGTTCCTATTAAAAGGGTAACACAATAAACGTTTCAAACTTACAAACTGCTTCAAAAGAACACGTTCATTGAATATTCAAAGTGATCTCAACGACGCAAACTTATTTTTGAGCTCCTTTCCGCAGTGGAAGCATGCTCGGACCATAACCAGTGTTATGATAAAGTGTCAGCAGCTTCTTCTTCTTCTTCTTCTTCTTCTTCTTCTTCTTCTTCTTTCGTATGACTTCTCTACCGTTCCATCATCTTCAGCCATTGCTGTAGCTCATCACTCAGTGGCTGCTCTCTCTACGCTCTGACGCCACCAGGTGGTTTGAAGGTGGGATAGTCATTGATTATGTGTTTTGCGGTTTGGTTGCTATCTCCGCATTGGCATGAGGGGCTGCTGGACAGTCCGATCTTGTGCTGCCAGCAACAAAGTTACCATAGCCTGACCTCAGCCTGTTGAAGTTTACCCAGCTCTTTCTTGGGGACTTGTACCCAGCCGGGCGGCACTTGGTGCGGGAACATAATATCGTAGAGGGGTGGTTGTATTCTCCCATTCACCCAACCTTCTTACAGCTTACCAGACCGCTGGGGGTAGCCCATCTGCTTTGTGCTTTATCGCTCTGAGTAAAGGGAGAGGGTTTCTACTACTGAGCCGTTTGGTGTTGGGGTATTCGCTGACAAGTTCATGCATGGGATGGCCTTCGCTCTCACACTTGTTCGCTAAATCAAACATTATTGGTTCCCGTCTGATGTGGTGTGGCGGGATGCCAGCCATGACGTGCATGGATTCCTTCAGTGTGAAGGTGGGACATCCACTGATGAGTCTTAGGCCAAAGTTTAGAACACTGTCTAACCTCTGGGTGTGCACTCCTCATCCATACCGGTATCTAAGCGATTGGCCCAATCACTGACTTCAATACCGGATTGATCGTTTTTGATGTATCCCCAGTCAGAATAGTTGCTGTTAAGATCTCAAGTGATGATGGAGGGGTGGTTTGCATCTTCCTGGAGTGGTGAGAGCCAATTTTGATTGGGCGACTTGTAGATGTTCGTTATCTTAGTGTCACCAAGTTGAATGGTTGATCTTTGAGTGCCATTTTACTCTTTATGTCCTCCTTTATCTGTGACTAGGTCTGTTGCTCGTGCATAGATTACAGTTCCATATTTTTTGTGATTCAGTCTGTTAATGACAGAATAGCCATTGATAGAGTACTTTGATGGTGCAGCATTGTCGCTTAGGTGGGTCTCTTGGAGGAGGACAACATCCACGTCGTGTTTCTTGAGAAGGTGTGTTAGGTATTGACATTTGGCCATTGATATCCCCTCAATGTTGAGTGACATTATTCTAATTTTGGCACCAATATCGCACTTGTATACAATCCAAAAAACAAAGGAACATTCCACTCAGCAAAATGGAAGAAGGAATATACCCCAGATCTTCTATTTGTCTCAAAGAACAACAAAGGACACCCAATACCAACAACTGCAGAGGTTTTCCACATAGTCAGTACCGCCCGCCCACTACTCAGAACTACAGGCATTCAGATTCCCCTGATGAAGACCCTACCCAAACCAAGATGGAACTTCCGAAAAGCAGGCTGGAAAGCCTTTGCTAAAGATATTGGTAAGACACGTGAAAGAATTGCACCATCAATCGAAAACGTAAATAGATTCAACAAACTAATTCACAAGTCCTAAAAAAAAACACATCCCCAGAGGATTCCAAAAACATTATATCCCACGTTGGACCAAGCGGAGCTAAGAGCTACTGAAAGCATATGAAGAAACAAATGACGAGAACATTGCAGAAAAACTTCTGGAATCCCTACATGAAAATCGTACAGAGAGATGGATTAAAGCGGTCGAAAACCTGGATCTCACGCACTCAAGTCGACACGCATGGCAAACAATAAAAAAACTCAACCCAGAGCCCCACCAGACCGAAACTGTACCACAAATAGGAGCCGTCAGAATAGCCAAAGAAGTTAAACAAAGAGGCCAGCACATACTAAAACACCAATTTGAGAAGACAATAAGAAAAGAATACAAAAGGATATTCAACGCCTTACCAAAACAAAGTTCATTCCTCTCCATTCCAGTCACCCAGGAGGAAATAAAAGGAGCCCTAAAGAATGTAAAAAATAGAAAAGCAGCTGGCATAGATGGAATATATCCAGATATGCTCACCCATCTCGGACCAAAAGCAATCAACTGGTTAGCAAATACCATGTCTAACAATAGAAAAGGGCACGTTACACAACAATGGAAACATGCGATAGTCATTGCCATCCTCAAACCCGGGAAACCAGCTACAGAACGAACTAACTATCGACCAATTTCACTTCTTTGTTGCCTATATAAGTTACTCGAAAGGATCATTCTTACAAGTATCACCCCATACATAGACAATCACATATCACATAAACAAGCAAGTTCCAGGCCACACAGAAGCACTACAGAACAAGTTCTGGTGGTGACATCATTCATTAAATC
Source organism: Morbakka virulenta (assembly GCA_003991215.1). Lineage (NCBI taxonomy): Eukaryota > Metazoa > Cnidaria > Cubozoa > Carybdeida > Carukiidae > Morbakka > Morbakka virulenta. The sequence continues at coordinate 2,419,486 of RDPX01000180.1, read as the reverse complement.
TGGATTCGAAAAAAAGTTAAAAACAGGTGCAGTGAAGACCTCTCAGCAGCTTATGGCACTGTATGGGCGGGGGGACTTATGGTAAAACTGGCAAAGATAATACCATGCAGAAAAGTATTGAAACTCCTCTCATCTATGACCAGCTCAAGACAATTTCACGTCGTACTTGGAGGAGACAAAAGCAAATCAAGGAAAATAAAAAATGCCGTTCCTCGGGGGTCAGTCATCGTACCAACTCTATTCAATGTATGTATAAATGGCATGCCTGTCAGCCAATCTCTCCAACTTGGCCTTGCTCATCGCTCACATCACCCAGGTTTTCTGGAAACAGATCGAGATGACTAAATAGGAGGTGTAGCTTTATACTCATATTACATCCCTGCTTCTCGAGGGATTTAAGCAGTCTTGAGACAATGTTCTTGTAGTCTTCATCCCTTTCATTTCCAAAGAATTTCGACACAACATCCTTGAATGCAATCCAGCCTTCTTTCTCTGTGGCATTCATTTTTCCTATCATACTTTCATCGCGAATCAACTGGCGAATCAACTTCCAGCAGTAGCTTACTGCTGGAAGTACTTCTGTTATGTGATTGAAGCAGGGGCTATCCTCGTCGAGAGACCTAGCAAATTACTTCATGATTCCTAGCTTAATGTGTAATGGTGGAAAAGTTATCATCTCTCTGGATACGATCGGCTGGTTCACAACATTTGGATCACCACTCGTCAACGTTTTGCGCTCTGGCCAGTCTTTCTTCGACCAATGCTTTTTTCGATCTCTGCTGTCCCACATGCAAAGAAAACAGGGGTATTTGGTGAATCCCCTTTGCTGGCCGAGGGGTAGGTTTGCCGTTTTTAGGTCAACGCATATGATCCATTCATGAAGTTGATAGTTAAGAAGCTCCATTACTGTCTTCATACTCTCATACGTCACTTTAAGCAGGATTGAGTGACCAAGAGGAACAGCTCCATACTTGTTTGTGTTATGGAGTAGAACACATTTTAGACTATGTTTTGAACTATCAATAAACAATCGCCAGTCACTTGTATTATACTCTTCGAGACCAAGGTGAATTAATAGACCTTGTACGTCATGGCAAAAAACAAATCCTCGCTCTGAGCTGAAATACTTGAGAAACTCTGCTTCTCTCGTGCGGAAATGTGAAATGCGAACCTCATCGCGAAGTAGATGCCTCTCTCCGAGCCTGGAAGCTAATAACTCAGATGCCTTTTTAGAGAGATTAAAGTCTCTTGCAAGATCATTAACATCTGCTTGACTAAATTGCTTTGGGCTGCAATCGAATCTGAGTTACTTGTTGGTTGAGTTTCAAGACTTAACCACTTGTTTTTACTGTGCAAAAGTAGCAATCGGAACTGTGATCCCTCGGCTCTCTCCAAATCATTGGAATTGCAAATGGCATGTTTACTTTTTTTCCTTTGCTCCATTGCCTGAGCTTTTCATAACAAGTCCTGCAAATCTTGTGTGGAGCCCATGACTTGTCTCGGTCGCCTAATCTCAGGTCAAAGTAAGCAAAATATACTTGTTTAACGAAGCTGTTGATATCTAATCGACGCTGAAGGAATGTGTAGCTTCCACACACATAACAGAATGAGTCTGGATCGTTTGGGCACTTGCGTCTGTGAGCAGCAGCCATGTGTGGACTGAAAAAGAAAAACTTCCAAAGTCAGGTTACTACTCATAGGCCTGCTCTTGTATACTTTTTAAATTTCTTTATAAGTATATTTTGTTGTTCATAAAATTTTGTACGGAATAATCATACACGTAACCAGTTTTATTGTTCAGTATTGTTCAGTGTGTTAAGTGTGTTCGTATTGTAAAATCGCGTAGAAATAAATATAAGCTCTTCTCGTTGTTCTAGGAATCTATGTATACAATATACTTGTGTTTTATCCAAATGTTTTGAAATAATCATGCCAATCCAAACCACTTTGTGCTACCAAATGTTGCGATGGACGAAAACTTATTTGGTTTTCCCACAAATCCTCTTCAATATATCTGTTGTATAATCCTCCTTTAAAATATCTCATACATACCTTATAAATCTCCAAAGGAAAATTCCTGAAAATTGTATCTACAAAGCCTACTTATGTGTAGTTTCCTAAGCCATAGTGAGCATAATATAAGCAGTAGCGTAGGGAACATTCAAGAAGAGCATGCATTTTCCATAGATGATATAAGCAAAATCTGTTGATTGTTCCTTTTTACTTTCAACCAAATATGCGAACTTGTAAAAATTTATAATGTCATACTGTACATTAGTGACATTGTTCACTACAACTAATGTCACGCTTGTTTCATTTTAGATGGTGTACAAGATATTTCAGAATTCCGTTCTAAAGTAGTAGCTGTTTCTTTAAGCGAGGAGGGATAAATCGAAAACCAACAGATAAAATGCATTGTTATTCGGAATCGAGTCGTGCCTACTTGGTAGTTTTCTTTCTAACGTCTTTATGGGAAGTTCTACTCCTTTCTGGTATCACATATGGTTGGGCGTCAATTGAAGTTGTGTTTAAAGATAAAGGATTCTTTTTGGAGTTATGTTCAGAATCGAAAAATTCTTCAAGTAACATAGTAAAGGATGCTACTCTAAAACTAAATCGTAGCATTGTTGGAATGGGAAATGTTTATTATTTTGATCCCAATGAATCAGGATGCAATGCTCAGAACGAAAGACTTAATCTAATATTCACACTTGCAGTGGTTTTGCTTTCCTGTATAAAATTCCCGATTGGAATAGCCTTGGACGCATTCGGACCAAAAGTGACACGGACACTTGGTTGGTAAGTTGATAGTCTGTGTTGGAGAGATTTTAACTTTAATTTTGCCATCCTAGTTGGTGTTTTGTGTTAATCTTGTTTTGGTTTTGTAAACATAGCAATATTAGAGAAAAGGAAAGCCAATAGTCTACCTGGCCTCTTCGTTAAAAGTTGTAAACTCTTTGTATACGGCTTTAAGGATAAAATTGGGAAAAAACTGACACCGCTAATGATCTTAAAAATTCTTAATTTTATGGACTCAGTGAAAGGCATTTATGTAGGATAGTTATAATGCCGTGAGTCGTAACCTTTCACTCAAAACGTAGCTCAGAAAAAGCTTACGACTCACGACATGATAAATATTCTACAACAGCCACTAAAAATGTTTGAAAATTAAAACATGGTTTAAGAAGTAAGGTATCGTGTGACGATTCGCACTGCCACTGTTCTTGGTCTTGGTACGTAAAACTCGCTAAAATTGAAGCTAGTAGAATTAAAAGAAAATGTTATGTGTGAAAGGGAACTAAGAGGATAGGTGATGGTAAAGTTACCGGTCAGATTGATTCAGTAAACACCAACCCCTCCTTCGAACCCGAACGGTACTTTTTGTACGAGAAGAAAGATTCCATACCAGTCATGCTAAACAAATTTTTTAATGTGCCTGACATGNGTTCTTGGTCTTGGTACGTAAAACTCGCTAAAATTGAAGCTAGTAGAATTAAAAGAAAATGTTATGTGTGAAAGGGAACTAAGAGGATAGGTGATGGTAAAGTTACCGGTCAGATTGATTCAGTAAACACCAACCCCTCCTTCGAACCCGAACGGTACTTTTTGTACGAGAAGAAAGATTCCATACCAGTCATGCTAAACAAATTTTTTAATGTGCCTGACATGACGCTCCCGGGTGCGAGTACCCCAGAGCTAAATGTTAAAACTGGTACACATCAGGCTTGAGGAATACCTACACTTCTTGTACAACTAAAAATTTTACGTATTTAACGATCATCAGGCACATACAAGATATTTACGTGCAGAACAGTTCTATACTGAATCTTTCTCCCAGGTCAACCCTGGTAAACAATGACAAACAGTGTAGTCATTCAGTACTTCAACAAATCATTCAATTACTTTCACCAATTCATTATTGATCGACCCAATAGGCAGCGAAGAGAAGAGCATTGTGCAAGACTAAAACAAACAGACATGTGGGTTAAAAATAATTGATTTTACTCTATTGTATTATTTTCAAATTTTTTATTTTGTATTTTTAAAAGTATTTTTTCGGTCTTAAGTCCTTCTTCTTAGAAGAGAGTGTTCTCTCTTTTAATTTTCTATTCGAAACCTATGCAACTTGTGCAATCAGCTGTTCATAAATTCGTTTTTGAGAAAGGGACCTTGGGATTGGAAGGGTGTATCTATTCTATAGTATAGGATAGTATTCAAAAGTTCGGTTTTTTCTCTTTTATCAAATTTCCTCTTGCCAATGCAAGAGGCAGTGCATTGCAAGCATTAACATAATTCATAAGTATACTTTTAGGTATTGCTGTAATTTGTTTTTTCCAAATGATGGTACAGAATGTATTGGGTATTTTTAAAGAATGGATAAATTGCTCTGCACTCAAAATTAAATCAAATTCAATCAAACTAGTGCATTTTAGTCAATTCGTAGGTGCTGATTACTAATATGATAATAAAAAAGTATTCTGTCGTACGTAATTTTAGGCAATCGTGCTGGGTGATGTATTTGTTAAATCTCCTAATTTTTTCACAGTCTGAATGCTTCTCTCCAATATGTAAGTAGCAGGTTGATTCATTCAGTGATTTTCTCCATTATTTTTCATTAAATATCCAATGAAGTTAAAAGAACTACATGTGGGCCAAGGTACAAAGGATCTGGGTTGACTCTCATATTTTCTGGTCCATTGACGTATTCTGTATTGAGTGGTACTTTTACGGAAGCACAGTAATAGTCTGATTCACAATATGATGAAACGTGTAGCCTGATCCACAAAGATTCCTGTCGATGGATCATATTTACACTTTTTGAATTTCAACCGGAAATGTTTATTTAGGCAGCCTGACGTTGACAAATGATGTAACGATTTTATTAATAATGATGTTTATTTACTGCCTGATTTTCTCGGAGTTTCCTTTGTTCTCCGTCAAATACAAAGGTGCTAGGGATCATCACACTTACAAAAGTCGCCTAATCTGCCTACTTGATAGCACTTTGCTATCACTTTGCTGTACGAGAATTCATCATGTCTGCCAAGTCACCTCGTGCTTGTAAGATAACATCCAGATAACTTTTGTAATATTTGTGGAAAAGATACTGCAGTGTCTCGACGTAAGAAATTTACAAATTCCTTAATTAGAGGATATTAAAGTTATTTCGATTCTAAACCTGACCTGGATAAAACATGGGCTCCACAATATTGCTGTATTACTTGTTCCTCTGGATTATATCACTGGAAGAGTGGACATCGAAAAAGATGAAGTTCGTGACTCCCATGATTTGGCGTAAACCAACAGATCGCGTTTCTTACTGCTATTGGTAATGCTAGGCGTGTCACCAAATACGCCGTCGTCAGGTAGGCTATACCATTTTTGTGTGATTTTAATAGAAAATTTTCTGGATAAGCCTATATATACGCTCAAGTTCCTTTCATTTCAAAATTATAATCTTTGTTTAAAAATTACAATCTTTGTAAATTCCTTTTAACATTTGGAGAATGTGCACATCATGGCAGTCGATTCTCATTTTGTTTCAGCTCAGCTATTCAACCAGCACCACGCAATGATGATGATCTACCAGTGCCCCGCACCTCTCAGCTGAAAGAAGAATCAAAATCATCCAGTGAAATTGGTTACTCGCCAAAAGCTTCAGATCACCAAGCAGAGCTTTCAGGTTCAAGCTCTGATGTGCACCTCATCGCACAGCCTGAACTTAATGACCTCGCAAGGGATTTAATGCTGTCAAAGCAGCGCTCGGAAATCGTAGCTTCCAGGTTGAAGGAATGCATGCTTCGCTCACTCACAAAAATAACAGCATTCCGTACACGAAATGTAGAAATGACAACGTTTTTCTCAATGACAGACCCTGTATGTCACTACACTGAATTCCCAAAACTCCTCTCCGAAAAGGAACAGAGAGCTTGGAAATTTTTCCAGGCTGTTGTCCTTAACTTTCTTGGTAACAAAAAGTCAGAAGACTACAAGAAGATTGTGGAAAACCTTTTGGACGACTTTCGAAGCATGGGTTGCCGAATGTTACTTAAGATGCACTACCTGCACTCTCATCTGGACTTCTTCCCAGAAAACCTTGGTTCAGTCAGTGATGAACACGGGAAACATTTCCCTCAGACCATTGCGACCGTTGAGCACCGCTATCAAGGTCGCTGGAACCCTGCGATGCTGGGAGACTATTGCTGGCTTCTGCAAAGGGAGACAACAAATGCTCATCGCTGAAAGTCCTGCACGTTTGTTGAACTCTTAACTGTTCATTGAAGCTCTCTTATTGGAACTATTGAATGTTTAGTGACAATGAGTTTTGTAATTCTATTTCATGATCGATTCTTTTAGTTCTATTGATATGTTGTACACAACGGCGACTAGAGTAATTTCCATATTTATGCCTTCATAACAGTTGAATACTTGCAAATTTTTGCTGTCTTTTCTTGTGAATTTTGCTTGTTTTTATAATATAATTTTGAGGAAAGATTCATTTGTTTTCGAAAATATAGTTAATATTTAGGAATTATGCTGAAAGCAGTATGACACATATGACAGTCCTCAAGCTAGTGGATGGGAAAGCATGATCATATGACTATACACAATACTAGCCCACCTCACGAAAAAAGCCACATCACCACAAAATATAAACTAAACGGTAGAATTGTTTTTTACACACAGATTCGGAATCAGCGGCTCAAAATTACCCAGAAAATGTATCTGCCGTTGAAGTGGCAAAAAATTTTTAAAAATTTGTAGAGCAGTGTACTTACTTACTTAAGCTCATAGCCCACGGATGAGCATAGGCCATCGACGAAAGTTTGCCACCGCACTCTGTTTTGGGCTTCTCTTGCTACTTCAGTCCAGTTTGTTCCCTGCCGCCTCAGTTCTGCCTCGGTATCTCGCCTCCAGCTATTATACGGTCGCCCTCTGTTCCTTTTTCCCTGTGGGTTCCAGGTTAAGACCTGTCGTGTGATGCTGGATGATGGTTTTCGCAAGGTGTGCCCTATCTAACCCCATTTTCTTTTAAGGATTTGCCTGACTACTGTTTCTTGTCCTGCTCTTTCCCATAAGTCTTCATTCCTGATTTTATCCGTCCAGCGTATTTTGTATATTCTCCTCAGACATGTGTTGAGAAACGTCTCTATCTTCTGCAGAATTGTCTTTGTTGTGCGCCATGTCTCGCAGCCATATAGTAGAACCGACTTCACGTTCGAATTAAAGATGCGGATCTTGGTTTTCGTGCTAATTTCCTTTGAAAACCATATGTTTTTCAGCATAATGAAGGCCTTCCTTGCCTTGCCGACTCTGGCAGTTGCATCCTGGTCTGTGCCTCCACGTTGGTCCACTATGCTTCCNTTAAGGATTTGCCTGACTACTGTTTCTTGTCCTGCTCTTTCCCATAAGTCTTCATTCCTGATTTTATCCGTCCAGCGTATTTTGTATATTCTCCTCAGACATGTGTTGAGAAACGTCTCTATCTTCTGCAGAATTGTCTTTGTTGTGCGCCATGTCTCGCAGCCATATAGTAGAACCGACTTCACGTTCGAATTAAAGATGCGGATCTTGGTTTTCGTGCTAATTTCCTTTGAAAACCATATGTTTTTCAGCATAATGAAGGCCTTCCTTGCCTTGCCGACTCTGGCAGTTGCATCCTGGTCTGTGCCTCCACGTTGGTCCACTATGCTTCCTAAGTATACAAAGGACTCCACCTCCCCTATGGGCTCTCCTGCTATTGTGACTGGGGTGTTGACACTCCGTAGTGTCTTAGCAACTTCCAGAGTGTCTCTCTGTCCACACTGTCGAACGCCTTCTCGTAGTCTACGAAGTTTATGTACAGAGGTGAATTCCGTTCTAGTGACTGTTCTACTATGATACGTAGACTAGCGATCTGGTCCACACAAGCTATTCTTACGATAGCCTGCTTGTTGGTCTCGGAGCTTAGCATCTGGCGCCTTTTTCATTCTCACTAATAAGACTCTGTTGAGAACCTTCCCTGGCACTGAGAGGAGCACGATACCCCGATAATTGTTACAGTCCCTGAGGTTACCCTTCTTGGCAGCTTGATGACGTTTCCTTTCTTCCATTTGGCTGGTACGTCCACCTTACCCCAGATCTTGCTGAAGAGACTGTGTAATATTTGCACAGCAGTCTCAATGTCAGCTTTGATTGCCTCTGCTGGAATTGCACCTGGCCCCGCTGCTCTACCATTCCTCAATTTATTGATGGCCTGTCTGATCTCCCCTTTGGAGGGCTTTTCACAGTTGATGGAAAGTTCTTTCTTTGCTGGTGGAATGTCTGGTGGTTCCTCCTGGGGAGGCCGGTTCAGCAGCTCCCTGAAGTGCTCTACCCATCGTTGCAGTTTTTCCTCTGTGGTTGTCAGTGGGTTTCCGTTTTTACCATTAACAGGCTTGTCTGTCTGTTGGTACTTGCCGGCTAGCCTCTTAGAGACTAAGTACAACTCTTTAATGTTTCCCTGTCCTACCGCTTCTTCTGCTTGTTTAGCTAGATCCTCAACATAGTCTCGCTTATTCTTCTTTAAGCTTCTCTCCACCTCCTTGTTTGTCTCTGTGTATTCCTCCTGTGCTTTTGCCTTTGTTCCTCTCGTTCGACTTATATTCACTGCAGCCTTTTTTTCTTTCCTCACTTCTAGTTTTTCGATTGTTTCTGCGGAGATCCATTCTTTGTGCTGTGCTTTCTTCTTTCCGAGAACTGCCTCACATGTATCTATCCATAGTTTCTTATTGTACTCCCATTGTGTCTCTATGCTTGTATCTTTGTCCTCTATCAGATCTTGTAATGCCTGAAACCTGTTGGTTAGGCTGACTTTAAAGGCTTCTCGAGTGTCCTGACTTCTGAGCAATCCCACATTATATTTTATTCGTGTGTTTCTTTCCATTTTGTGTTTCTTCAGACGTAGTCTCAATGTTGGTAGCAAGAGATGATGGCCTGAAGACACGTCGGCGCCTCTTAACACCCGTACATCTTGCATTGTTCTTTTAAATTTCTGGCTTATGCAGATATGGTCTATCTGATTTTCAGTCTCGTGATCCGGTGAGACCCAAGTGGCTTTGTGGATGTATTTGTGTGAAAAAGTACTTCCTCGTATTACCAGCTGATTCAACGCACAGTGGTGTGCAAATCTCTCTCCATTTTCATTCATTTGTCCTCATCCCTGTGTCCCCATAGTACTCGCATATCCAGTGTTGTCAGATCCTATCTTGGCATTTAGATCCCCGATCAGGACTGTTATGTCCTTGCCTCTTTTCTTGTCTATCACTGCCTGTAACTGATGCTAAAAAAAACCCTCATCTTTCGTCTCCTCTTCCGCATCATTTTTTGGAGCATAACTTTGTATTATGTTCAGTCTGATTTTTTTTTTCTTGGTGGTAAACTGGGCTGTAATGATACGGTAGTTTATAGGTTCCCATCCGATGAGAGCACGATGTGGCTCCTGTGCCAGGATCAGGGTCACACCTTCAGTATGTGGGGTTCCTTCCACTGTGTTTCCCGAGTACAGTATCTGCTCACCAGATATAAGTCTCAGCTACCCTGCCTGTAGCCACCTTGTTTCACTCAAACCCAATACTCGATGTTATATTTTTTCATTTCTCTTGCTACCTGAAAATATCTTCCTGTTTCGTACATAGTCCTGATGTTCCAAGCTGCTATTCTAACTATTGACTTTGGTGTTAGAAGGGGAATCGGCCTCGCAGCTTCCTCTTGGCTTTCACTGCGATGTGTCATTAGTCTCTGAGATCGAGTCTCTTCTTCCCTTTGGCGAATGTGTTGGTTTGTTTTCGTCGATGCTTCTGTAGCTTTGGTGATTTTTACGGGGTGGGGGTGCTGACCCCACGTCCAACCTTCCTCCTTTATCCGGGCTTAGGACCGGCTGTGTTATCCAAAAATATCATAGGCGGAGTTGTAGAGCAGTGTAAGCTAACAGTTTTTCAAGGGTTGAGAAGAGTTTCCTAAAAAACTCCTTGTAATTTGGCAAGAAATGAAGATATAGACTGTTCTCTTCTTATAAATAATTAGCAAATCACGCTTAAGTACAATTTTTTCATATCCATAGTTGCAGAATTTCTTTTGATGGGAAAATGTTGTGAAAGGTTTTAAATGAGATATCATTTTCTGAACCAGTTTAGAGGCATATTTAGACTGTTTTCTAAATACCTTAATTGAATATGTCAACGTTTATTAGGGAATCATTTTTTTTCAATGAGGGTTTTACAAAAAATTTAGTAGAAAATCATTTCTCTTTGAGGAGGGAAATGTTGTCTTAAACGATATTAGAACATTTAATTAGTATCTTATACATTGTGGGCCTCTGGTTACACTGTTAGGTACCGGTTTTTCTACAGCAATCAAGACACATAAAGAAGCAAAACCAACCAGTGGGTTTTAGGGTATGGTCTTTCTTTTAGTTGAAATGGGAATGTCCAGTACGTCTCTTAGCTTGTTTTGAAGAAGGGCCCTTTTCCTACTGACCAAACAGGTGATTTGACTCTCTGTCCAATTGGGTGATTTAAACGCCCGACTAAATGGGTTGTTTAAACGCCCTTGATCTACAGAAAAGCAGGAAGATGTCCAAGCTGTGGCAACTGCGGGAAACTGTTGGCCCATATATACAACCCAACATTTCATTTGGCCATCATTCAAATTTTCATTGGTTGTCCAAGGAAGACATCAAAAATAGTTGTTGTTGGCACCAACTCTTGGCCATGCAAATGATGATTATTTTGCATAGGGTCTACCATAATCGCCTTGGTCATATTTGGATTAAGTTTAAATCCACCAGCTTTCTCCACATTGTTTTCTCTTCGTGAAATCCCTGATGTCGTGGCAGGCGAGGGAGCAAACGTTTAAGGTTTCTACCATTACCGTTTATTATCTCATTGGAGGCATCATGAACCTGGTTTGCCATACAGAGCCATGAATTGGGATGCCTCGCAAAAGTTTGAGAAAAACAAGCACCGGCTTTCTGTTCAACAGTACTTGTCACAGCGGCGCTTGTAGTGCCTTCGTCCTTGCTCTTTTTTATTTTCATTCATTATGAAGTCTTTCCAGATAGGGTTTGTGTTGGCAGCTTAAGCGTCTCTAGTCAATTATTGAAAATTGCTCAGTATTATTGATTAGTTTGTATTTCAGATTTCCGGTTCTAATAAGTGTTGCGTGATGGACGTCGCGTTTGTTGCCAGACAAATTGGTTCGAAATAGTGTACGGCAAACAAACAAGGACTTTTCTTTTTAAGGTATATTTTTGCGAAATTAACCATCTTTAACGCCACTGGAGATTTGCATTTACGTCAGTATTAAAGTCCTATATACTCATGATTTGGACCACTGTTGAAATATTCTTTTGTTTTCTTTTTATGCAATGATATTATTTTTGCATTAAAATATTTACTTTTTTCAAACGCAGAAAAAGAAATTGATACCAAAAGTTTATTTTCTTTTTCTTAAGGTCCTTTTTGTTTTGAATTAGTGTTTTAATAGAATGAGCACACTAACTTTCCTTTCTTCTTATACAGCATAGTGTACACCACAGCCTGCATCGGACTAGCATTTGTTGAGCGAGGTAAAAACATTATTATATGAATGGCATGATAACTATAATCGTACCCTATAATCGTACCCATTTTTACGTTTTGTACATCAGGTTCATTATTGATGCAACATTTTGGTTAATTATCGCCATACGCCATACCCGCAATATTATATAGCCATTAATCTTACCTAAGATGGATATACATACAGCCATACTGAGACTCGTGGGTTGATATTTCGATAACGCAAAGCAAAGCTACATTCACGAACTGGTGATCCGGCGTATTCATTGCTGCACTGCCTTCCAAGAAACCCAGACTTTCAAGAGGTATCTTTCCTGTTTTGTTAAAGGGTGCAAAGATAATAGTCACAACAGTGTAATGTTTCATGATAATCTCACCAAAAGCCACTTCAGTTAAAACAAAATTCAAACTCAAGAAAAACAGCAATTTTATTCTGTCTGAGGTCTTGATATGAGGTGTGCCATTACGTGTGCATTTATTGGTACACCCTTTAGTACTCACTACTCTAATACCGGTTGTTGTTTTTTCCGCCCATGCAAANGTTTTAATAGAATGAGCACACTAACTTTCCTTTCTTCTTATACAGCATAGTGTACACCACAGCCTGCATCGGACTAGCATTTGTTGAGCGAGGTAAAAACATTATTATATGAATGGCATGATAACTATAATCGTACCCTATAATCGTACCCATTTTTACGTTTTGTACATCAGGTTCATTATTGATGCAACATTTTGGTTAATTATCGCCATACGCCATACCCGCAATATTATATAGCCATTAATCTTACCTAAGATGGATATACATACAGCCATACTGAGACTCGTGGGTTGATATTTCGATAACGCAAAGCAAAGCTACATTCACGAACTGTGAACGGTGGTTGAATCGTAAAAGAGTTAAGTGGTTGAATGGTAAAGATGGTATATTTGAAGATCCCACACTTGTAGTTTAAAAGAGCTGGGTATTATCGCACCGAAGTTATTCTCGAGGCCAGGAAATGACCACTTTGTTAAAATTATTATTGTTATTTTAATTATTCGAGAATATTTGTAAAAATAAAAAAAGTGAATGAGAAAAACACAACCAAACAACAGTAATCATTTAAATCAATCAAATCACAGTAATCATTTAATTTTTCCTTATTGTATTTTAGGTTATGAAAACATCCTTTTTCCAGTTTTCCTTCTCCTTTGCTGTGGTGGAAGTTTAAATGTACTTTCTATCTATCAAGTAAGTTATTTTAGTATTTTACGGCTTATTAACTGCGGTTCTCTCTCTCTCTCTCTCTCTCTCTCTCTCCGTCTCCGTCTCGCTTTGCTCTTGCTCCCACTTTTTCCCGTCTGTTTGCCTACTTTCCCCTAATTTCTAGTAGTTTGCCTTTAGTTTCCTCCAGTTTCTTTAGTTCTCTGTCATTTCCCATTGTTCGTTTTTCTTCTCAATCACTTCCATTAGTTTTCTCATGTTTCTTCTTGTTTCCTTTCATTTCTTCTTCGTACCTCACCTTTACGTCTCGTCCGTCTCCTTTACTCACTTTTCCCTTTTCATTTCTAATTCCTTTTCTTTTTTCTGCCCTTTTCTTTCCTTCCTCTTCTATCTTTAGTCTTTTTTCATCTTATTCCCTTTTCTTATATATACTTTTTCTTTCCTTTCCTCGCCACTACTTATCACTTCCTTTGCCTTTCTTTGCCTTTCTTTGCCTTTCTTTCCCTTTCCTTTTCTTCCGGCTATGTTCCTCTCTATACCTTTGTTTCCCCTTACGTTCTTTTCCCTCTCCTTTACTTTCCGTTTAAATATTGTTACGTTTTCATAGCTTTCCTTTATCCTCGATTTCCTCCTTTTCCATTCAACAATTTCCCACTTGGTCCCCTGCCACTTAACTGTCTTACCCATTGGCCTTCATTTTTATCTCCTGCTTTTTCTTATCTCATCCTGTTTGTTAACCAACCCCCTTGTTAACCCACCCTCTTGTTAACCCACCCCCTTCTTAACCCGCCCCCTTGTTAACCCCCCTTGTTAACCCACCCCCTTGTTAACCTAACCTCCTTGTTAACCCACCCCCTTCTAAACCCACCCCCTTCTAAACCCACCACTTGTTAACGCACCCTCATACGTCAATTAATGTTCTTCTCAATTTGCCGCCACTCTCAGTTCACCGTTCTTAACTCATCGTCCTTTGGAACTTACACCTGTCTGAAATCACTCTCTATTCGAACTCACGATCTCTTTTCTCTTACTCTCCAGACCAACTTAGTGAAAATGATTTTACGTGCCATGTCACTTTTTCCTATGCCCTACCCCCGTCTCTGAGCCACAGTCCTTCTTAACTCATGCCTCTCTTTAACCCTTTATTTTACATCTTGATGTCACTTACTGAAAACGGTGACATACACCAATCGTAGATTACCCATGAAAATGTGGTGTCAAGGTATGGATTAATTGGTATCGAAATATGTCGTATTTATTGTCTTTTGTTATTTAGGTTTGCACTATTGTTTTTCGTGATACCAAGTCTTTGGTGCTCTGTGTTCTCCATGGTGCCTTCGATTCATCTGCTGTCATATTGCTGATATTTAAAGTACGTAAAACGTAGTTTGATTTTTTTTTGAATTACGTCATGCCTATTTTAAATGATATTTGCTTGTGTTCAGAAAAAAATGTCAGAGTCCAGTCTTATCTTCCAAATGGGTGTACGTTTAAGGACACTAATTCTTGAAATTTTGATGAGAAATTAAATCAATAACTCCGCCATAGCCTGTTCGAAGCCAGGTTGGGAAAGGAGGAGGGTTGGGCGTAAGGCCAGTTACCGCATCCCATAAAAACGTCAGAACTACAGAAACAGCAAGAGGTGACCAATCCGGTCAAAATCCAAGGTGTCGAGCAAGAGTGAGAACATCTATAGGGACAGTTCAGACGACCTATTCGCCTGCAGTGTCTCTTGATGTATCTATGACGAGTATGGAGCAAAGCCGCGAGGAATTTTGTACCCCGAACTCCAATATCTTCTCCGCCAAACACCAAACAAAGATTGGAATATGGAACGTAAGGACCATGTATTACACTAGAAAGTTAGCGCAGGTAATACGTGAAATGAAGAACTACGGACTATCAATGTTAGGATTGAGTGAGATCAGATGGACAGGGCAAGGCAGACTGTCGAGCGAAGGAGTCACATTGTTGTACTTCGGGGATGAAAAGGAACATGTGAGAGGGGTAGGATTTCTCCTTGATAAGGAAGCAACGGCCGCATTAATTGGATGGGACTTGGTATCAGACAGGATTATAATAGCCAGACTGGATACAAAACTTGCCAAAACGTCAATAGTTCAAATTTATGCACCAACGAAGGTAGCTGATGAGGAAAGCAAAGACGAATTCTACACTCAGATGCAGGAGACCATGGACAATTTCCCGAGTCATGATGAAAAAATAGTAATGGGTGACTGGAATGCACAAGTCGAGCCAGGTAGAGGAGGATTACCAAGAATAATAGGACCTTTTGGATCAGCTACAAGCACCAATGACAACGAAGAGAGGATGATAGAGTTATGCAACGAAGAAATTTGCGAATTGGCAACACTTTCTTCAAACGTCTATTCATATATGAACATGGTCATCACCAGGCAATGCCAAGTCAAATGAAATAGACTACAGTTGCGTGTCAGATGGGGTACGTCTCTCCAGGATGTGAGAGAGTTCAGAGGAGCAGATGTTTTCTCAGACCACCATCTTCTGGGTGGGAAAATCAGGATTAAGTTGAAGCGACTAAAGAAACAGGAAATACCAAAGACCTTCGCAATGGAGAAGCTTCTAACCCCCGAAGTGGCAGAGAGATTCCAGGAAGATCTATCAAATAGATTTGCCATCTTTCAAAGGGATGCAGACATTACAGCGAAATGAACATCCTTTAATGAAGCCGTCACTGGAAGTGCTACCAACTTGTTGGGGTTCAGAAGAGGTACAAAAAAGAAGGAATGGATTTCACAAGAAACCTGGAAGCTTATAGATGAGCGGCGTGTTGGAAAAACAGCAAGGGATCAAGCAAGAATTAGAGAACAGTCTAGAATCGCTCAGGAGAAATACAAAGAGATGGACAAAGCAGTGAAAAAAGGATGCAGGAAGGACAAAAAGGAATGGTTTGAAAGAAAAACAAAAGAAGCACAAGACGCAGCTGAGCGAAATGATACACGGTAGTTATTTAAAATAGCAAAGCAATTAGCGGGAAAGAGCAACTCGCCATATATGCCAGTGAAAGACAAAATTGAAAAAGTGCTGTCTACTGAGGCTAAACAAAATGCAAGGTGGGCAGAGCACTTCAAAGAAGTTCTGAACCAACCAGCTCCGATCAACCAAAATGACTGGCATAGCATGCCAAACCGCAAACCTTTACAAGTAGAGTTAGGATATATGACAAAAGAGGAGGTTACAAATACGATCAAAAAGATTAAAAACAACAAAACTACTTGTTTAGATGCAATTAGCGGCGAGCTGCTAAAAACAGGTGGAGAGGACCTCAACAGTGTACTTTTTGAGCATTTTAACCAAATTTGGACAGAAGAGACGGTTCCAAAGGAATGGGGTAGAGGAGTAATTGTCAAGCTGCCAAAGAAAGGTTATGTGTCAAACTGTAACAATTGGAGGGGCATTACTCTCTTATGCGTAATAGGAAAAGTCTTCAGCGAAATATTATTGAAACGACTCCTCGATGCAATAGACCATAGGTTGCGCGAAGAACAAGCAGGGTTCAGGGAAGGCAGGTCATATTGTGAACAAATATTTGTGCTGAGAAACTTGGTTGAGCAGAGTCTAGAGTTCAACTCACCACTAGTGCTGAACTTCATTGACTTTAGGAAAGCTTTTCAGAGCGTTTATAGGGATTCTGTCTGGAAGATCATGGAATTTTATGGTATCCCAGAGAAGTGTATCAAGATAACAAAGTCAATGTACAGTCACCAAACCTGTTGTGTCAGAACAGCTACATAGACAACTAAAGAGTTCGAACTGCCGTCTGGCATCAGACAAAGCTGCATAATGTCGCCGTTCCTCTTTAGTCTTTGTATCGACTTGGTTATGAAAAGAGCGATGGCTGGAGACAACCGTGGAATAACCTGGGGAAATAACAGCAAGAAAACTGATCTCGACTTGGCTGATGATATTGTGCAAGTGTCCAAAGACAGTGAAATCTGTCAAAAAATGACAAACAGGCTACAACATGAGAGTGCAAAGGTTAGGCCATCAATCCATCAATGGGCAGAAGAGCAAAGTAATGGTCATAAAGGGGGATAGACGCCACCCGATATTAGTCAACGTGGAGAATATCCCCATGTCTCAGCAGTACGATATCAAATACTGGAGAAGTGGACACAGACATGAAAAACCTTCCAGGTCGAGCCAGTGCAGCCTTCAGGTCAATGACAAACATATGGAGATCAAATCAGATCAGCCTTAGAATGAAGATTACTTTGTACACAGCGATAGTCGTCTCCACAGCGTATATGCCAGTAAAACGTGGAAGAGCACGTAAAGAATCAGGAACAAATGGGATAGCTTTCATCAAAGAAATTTGAGAAGGATTTTTGGAATTACATGGCGAGATAGAATTACAAACGAGGAAGTACTAAGAAGAACAAGGCAAAGGCCGCTGCATTTGATAGTTGATAGAAGCTGGCAGGGCATACTCTCAGGTTGCCTACGGAGCGTTGCGCACACCATGCAATATCTTGGATACCAATATCAGGAAAAAGAAGACGGGACAGGGCAGTGAATACATGGTAAGCAACTTGTAAGGAAGACAGAGAGAAACAGGGTGTGCAAACGCATGGCACTGGAGCCTTGGCGAGAGACCGAGCGCGTTGGCGCCATCTTGCTGCCCGATGTCCCACCCAGGACAGGAGGAACTGAGGTCTAAGGTAAGAAATTAAATCAATACTTACTCTAATGGTGATGATAATGATAATGGTAATGATGATATAGTAGTTTTATTAACAAAGGTTCTCGAGCAAAGATATGTTCGGCGTCAAAAAATAGTTTCAAGGCAATCCCTGCTCTTCAAGATCCAGGATGACGTTTATAATTCATCCAGTGTGTGTGGTTGTGGCGATGTTTGGGCTGCCAGTGATGCTCAGGATAACCATTGCCTTGACAAAGTTAACACGTTTCTTTAGGACAACAGCACCAAGTGAATTAATAATAAAAAAATCAGTGAAATAGCAATAATAGTAGTAATGATAACACTTAAGGTAATAAGTGGTGGCACTTAACCACCACTTATTACCATGTACCAGAAAATATCTCACGTCTAATTCTTAACCTTTGTACAGA
The DNA here is from genome assembly GCA_003991215.1 of Morbakka virulenta. Classification (NCBI taxonomy): domain Eukaryota; kingdom Metazoa; phylum Cnidaria; class Cubozoa; order Carybdeida; family Carukiidae; genus Morbakka; species Morbakka virulenta. The sequence goes on along the minus strand of RDPX01000180.1, from coordinate 2,401,585 downwards.
CTTCAAAATTTTGTCACAGAGAATTTTATTATCCTTGCAATTCCTTTCAAAGGCAGCAACCTGCAGCAAGATTGTCTCAGTCCTCTGCCTTTAAATTTGGGCTTTCAAATACGTTTATCCAGTACATTAAGGTCTTGAAGGATGGGCAGTTTAGCTTTTCTTCCCGTAATGTCTTCCCTCTTTAATTCTCTCCACTGGTTTCCATTTCTTGACGATGCTACCGTTACCACTAGCAAGAAACAAGAGAACCACGTCCTTTTGAATTGTTTTCCTAGGTAACGCAAGTGGGCAGGTGTGATAAGTAAAGTGGATAAAGATCAAACATTTTTTTGACATTCACTTTAGTTTGAAGCTACGTTTAAGCTAAGGAAACGTGAAACTCCAGTGAAAATGGGGGCATCTTGTATCCAGTTAAGTATCTTGGCTGTTATTTCGACTTCAGGATGAGTAAGCAGAGGAATTCTAGTCTGATCTTATTTCACGTTTACTTTATAAATTGGATGCACTGCCAGTTCTTCCAAAAGATAAGTTAATGTTATAACATCGCCATAAACTATCAAAAATCTTATTGCAGCTGACTGAAATCTTATTGCAGCTGCCGGAAATTGCTTGAGCTTCTTGTAACTTGTAAGTTGTGTTGCCTTATCCAAAAGTCTGTTCAGCCTTGGTCTAAAGCACAAAGCAAAATGTCGAAGAACATTTCTAAATTTTCTATCAGCTATTTAAACAAATCCCTTCCTAATCGTAAAAACCCCTACAAACCTCCCAACTGTTCCTTTCTCTCCCCGAAAACTCTACTTTAGGTAGTAGCTGGTCGTTACTCGTATCTTGATCAAGGCTTATACACCTGGNTGTTATAACATCGCCATAAACTATCAAAAATCTTATTGCAGCTGCCGGAAATTGCTTGAGCTTCTTGTAACTTTAAGTTGTGTTGCCTTATCCAAAAGTCTGTTCAGCCTTGGTCTAAAGCACAAAGCAAAATGTCGAAGAACATTTCTAAATTTTCTATCAGCTATTTAAACAAATCCCTTCCTAATCGTAAAAACCCCTACAAACCTCCCAACTGTTCCTTTCTCTCCCCGAAAACTCTACTTTAGGTAGTAGCTGGTCGTTACTCGTATCTTGATCAAGGCTTATACACCTGGCTGCAGTACACGGCTCCACAGTAGAACCCACTGACACGTATTTCCTGCATGCAGACGTAACTAGTTTTTACAATAAACATTGAAAAACCATTTATACTGTTGAATTTAAAAGTATTAAACGGAATTAAGCATCGAGAACAAAGGAAACTGAATGTTATTTTTTTAAGTAGACTGCTGTGGGCGGTCTGGGCCTTGTTGGGCTGTTATAGTAGCCTGCAGTCTGGATTAACTGGATTAATTGGATTAAACAGGCAACATAGACCTTAAATCGGACCTCAGCTTGCTTTGCAACCCTAAGATCGACCCATTTACACTGTGATACGTCCTCAGGGGCAGCCAAAAAAGGAGCAATGTAGGCCTGCCCTTACGCTTAGGTGGAAGGGATCATATTTGGTGTCTTTGTAGTTTGCAACCCTGTGCTGGATACAGGCTATGTTATTTGGGTATCACTTATTGGCCAAATAAGGGTTTTGTGTCCATTGTCAAAGTTAAAGTTCACATTTTCTGTCTGGGTACTTTAGGAAAATGAATTTGTAAATGCGGAAGGCTTGCTATTAAGTTTCTAATTCGTGTCTGAATTTGAAATACAACAGCCTCACCTAGGACTTTGACGTATAAAACTCATTTGTAAAAAAAACTAAATAATTGGTTTGCTTTGTCTGCTGTCGAAGCTAATCTATCCCTAAACTGACTCTCTAAATCAGTTCGAAACAATATAAAAAACCTGAGGATGAAATGGCCTTGACGTGGCATGCGTTATCATCACCTCGCTCCTAGTGACTCTAGAATATTACATTAAATCAAGTATTAATAAATTAAGGAGGAAGTATAATAATATGTCGTAAAAAATGCGCTTTTCAAAGGTCGAAGTTCTAAAAGTTCGGAATAAGTTTAATAGGGCATTGAAAAGTCGAATAGACTATGAAGCGGGCGAATTTTACTGTCTAAATAGCTTATTACTGAAGAAAGTGTTAAGGAGCTTTTGATATATTCTGAACATATATTGGGACCAGCAGTCAAATCTTTGAGATAAGCGGGTTTCAGTTTGCCTAGGGAATTGGAGTCGTGTTTAGTTGTAAGTCCATTACAAAGTGTTTTAGGCATCGTATAATCACTTTGTATAATCACGNAATAATATGTCGTAAAAAATGCGCTTTTCAAAGGTCGAAGTTCTAAAAGTTCGGAATAAGTTTAATAGGGCATTGAAAAGTCGAATAGACTATGAAGCGGGCGAATTTTACTGTCTAAATAGCTTATTACTGAAGAAAGTGTTAAGGAGCTTTTGATATATTCTGAACATATATTGGGACCAGCAGTCAAATCTTTGAGATAAGCGGGTTTCAGTTTGCCTAGGGAATTGGAGTCGTGTTTAGTTGTAAGTCCATTACAAAGTGTTTTAGGCATCGTATAATCACTCAGTAAGAGCCGTGGTAAGGGGGTTGTAAATGGGACTACTCCATGACTGAAGGTTGCAATGGTGGTGCCCTGTATTTTACCATATTTACCTGACGGCCGAAATACAAACTGCGGAGACTGGAAATTAAGAATTTGATGCCATCCTATAGTAATAATGCTAATGACAGCGAATTATATGGGGTAAAGAAACCTTGATATAAAGTGTGGAAACAAACTACGTGACCATTCGTGGATGGATGCCAATGACTTTTGAGCCATTTCATGGTACTTTTCATAATAAAGTTATTGGATTGGAGATACTTCATTAATTTGGTTTAAAGATATTTGTTCAACCGTCCCCCAATTTGTGAAGTTAGTGGACATTGTTTTGAACCAAAAGCAATATTATGTGGGAAACCCCGAGGTTCTACATTGGGACCCATTTTTTGCTTAATAAATTTTAAAGATGTGGAGAAATGTTTGACACATTCCAATTCAAAAGTACTGAACTTGCAGGTGACACCGTCTTACATCTTGCACAGAAAACAAGTCTACTACTCGAAACCGTCCCCAACAAAATGCTTATAAACGTTGCTGAGTAATTTATTTCAAATGAACTGGCTACAAGTTAACGGAAAAACTACGACTAAATTCATGGGAACTTAAAAGTTCTATTCTCTGATATTAAGCTTTTGCTTCTCTCAACGGGCATGGTTACAGTACAATGATTTATTTTTACAACACCATAATATTGCTACGCTTTCAGTGAATAGAATCAACTGAACATAAATTACAGAGATTTGTTTTGGATAGGTCAGGGCATGTTGATTTCGTTGTTTTTTAGACAAAAGTGTTCTCGGTCTATTAAAAGACCTCCGTTTAAAGAATTTAAAGTCATCACGTTCCGTCTTGATTAAATACAGAAAAATTCTCAAATGAGGGTCTAGTTTTCATCCCTTGTTATACATGAACACCAATTTTGTTTTCATGAGTGGTCCTCACCCGCCTATTCAGTCAATGGCAGTTTCATGCACAATGCAATGTCTATTGCAATCACAGGGAGTAAAAGATAGTGCCTGCACGTCAGATCATCTTTTTATTTCTCCCTGGTTGAAGACCGTTAGAAGGCAGGGGACGATAAGAGTTAGTAAAATGCTTTCGCAATGTACTTTGCTGGCTAGGCTCTTTAATACTACAAGGGCGGAGTTGCGAAGTCAGCAGGTCTACCGGAGGCAAAAGAGTGAAACCTGGAAATTCTCAGGAAAATTCCGGAATTTGGGACAAGATGGGGGTGAGGTGGTAACTATGCTTTAAAGGATTTACAAGGCTCCATCCAAAAGTATTACTATCAATCGTGGACAACTGAGAATGAATTATTTAGACCGAAATCGTTTTAAGTGGTGTAAAAGGGGCTGAATTCTTTTCGATTTTGATCGATGAAGTCACCGTTTGTTCAAATACTGAAATATGTGTCTACCATTATTCTATTTGTTGACGAAAATTGATCTATTCGAGAAGCGTACGGTGGATCTATTACTTGCAGTCGTGGTATCTCTAGTGAACTTTCTATGAATCTGCTCTATGCAATCAAAAATTTTAGTCTGCCGATATCAAATTGTTGTGGGCAGGTGTATAATGGTGCAGGTAATATGACAAGTGGAATTTTTGGAGCTGCCGGCCGTATTGGAAAAGTCTTCAAAAATATTATATAAGATCACTGTGGCTCTTACATTTTTAATCTTTGTCTATCATCTTCATGTGAAATACAGATCGTTAAAAATACGATGGATAAATGTTGCTGTGCATCAGAATTTTATATTAAATCTCAGAAAATGTCCAATTTGTTCATTGTTTAAAATAAGGAACTGATGGTGAAATCATGTTATACTCATTAAATCGATGCATGCCGTACTAGGTGGGTAGTAATCAAAGATGATTTAAGCATAATATTAGAATTCTATATTGCTATAATAGCAACTTTAAAAATTATTCTGTGCAATATTTATAAATAGTAGAGTGGCGAGTAAACAAAAAAGGCAGTAAATCTCTACCATAAGGTGCGTAGCGTCGAAATTTTTAATGACTATCGGTGTTGCCCCTAGTTACCAAGCGTCTTACAAAACAGCTTCAGACGGCCTCTTACTATGCTGGAGCTGGTCTTGAAGAGATTTTTCAACATTATGTAATGTTGATACGCCGAGATGTTGATATGAACCATGAGCCTTGCTAAGGCAATTTGTATCTTAAGCATTAGCGACACCGTCTCCTCCAACTTCCCCAAAGAATACTATCGCAGAGCTGATTCAGCACTTTTCTTGGACTATCTTTTCGGTGATATCAGCTCTCACTTTCCAAGCTCCATTGTTGATGCGATAGATACATTATGTGAAATTCCATGATACTTTGTATCAAATTTTTAATTGAAAAACATGGTTTCGCAGATTGTTGGATAAATATAATGGATAAGATCTTCCTGAACCTTGCCACCTTTCCATCCTGCCACCGAACTTGAAGTGTAGGATAAGTGTTACCATCAGATAGTTTAAATGGCATCAAGAGTTCCTTATTTGCCTCGATCTCATCAATTCTGAATATGATCACAGCATTTCTTTAAAACAATTCCAGTCAAAACTTGCATTTGTGAACGTTCATTTTCTATGCTGAGAAGGTTAAAAGCGTATCTGAGAACTTTGCCTTCTGAAATACGATTAAATGGCATGGCTATTCTTAACGTTGATCGTGAGGAGAAGTTGAATTTTGATGCTGTGAGGGTTTTGCTCTGAAAAGACGTAGAAGGATTTTGTTACATTGAAATAATTTTCTAAAGTGAAGTTAGATTCTTTTGAATATTCTTTGCGTAAACATTCATTTGACTGCTTCTCACACGGTTTATGTTCTTACATCCGATTATTCTCGCAGAATGTTAAGCGCAGTCAATACTTTACAGCAATTTTTAAAAGGAATGTATATCAATAAAACACAACTTCGTTTCAACTACTAACAAAGATATTAAAGCAATAAAATACGGAACAATATACTCGTAATAACTACTTACGTAATAACACTGGTGGAAGTTACTAAATCAGTTCACTCAACGTACGACTTCACACAATGACAATTTCCTAAACTTAAACCACAGCTTAATTATGCCAACAACAAAAGATATATCCAAAATAAACTATTAACTGAAAAATATAATAAAATAAACTAATAAACTGGAAAAAAAGTGCAATTCTTATGGATCTTGTGAACCTCATATGAAACGTGCTACTCACCAAGTGTTTCCAGTTCCAAACAACTGCCTATTGGTTACAACTTTAGCCCGAAGGTGGCTGATGCTTAGGGTCGTTTTTTGAAATGGCTCTCTTATTTGTACTACCGTTTCCACGGTGGATATTTTGAAATTATATACTTCACATTGGGTATTTCAAAAACTTTTATACTGGAGATATATTGACAAATTGTCATTGGTACATGGTTGCATTCCATGGTTTAAAAATACTACAAATACTGCTTCAATGGGGATTTCACCTGATAACGTCAACACAATGGACAATAGATTTACTATAGCTACGCCAGTAATTTGATGTATCAAAAGCACGCCAATTCTAAAGACCGAGTTAGCAGAACACTTCTTTTTGCGTATTATTTCATTGCTAGCTCTCCGTGGTGAAGTTTGAAGTTATGGTACGCCAGTTGATTTTGTGTAGCTCATAATCTTGCATCCGCACCCCAACTAAAAGATAACACCCCCAACACAATTATTATGTTACATTTTGAGTTGTTAAATCTGTTACCTTTGTTACGTTTTTATGTATCAAAACCTGCTGAGTTTTGATTCCCAAATATTTTATTCTTCTTTGTACACAGTATATTTAGTCATACCATTAGCTAAGTCGATTGAAATATTTCTATTTATTATTTATCACATCTTTACAACAAACTTGGAGTTGATTCAGTTAAGTTACCCCCAAACCCGAAACAGCAAAATCCTTAGTTTTAAATCTGGTTAGTGCCCCTTCGTAGTAAACTAACAATTTGACGCCTATTGATTTCATTAGTGGGATGCATCACTCAAGAATCCGTTGATAGGTGTCATTAAGGACATCTAGTCAAGAAATACTGTAAAGCGTCAATACGAATCTTGGAAAGCTTCTCTACAAAAGTCAACACATTCGAAAAAGGACTTTCGAAGAAAAATCCCTCCAAAACAAAACCGGTAACAAAATCCTGTCAGTACACTTCGGCTTTAGGTTTTGTTACTTTAGTTACTTGTTTTATTTTCGTCTTTGTGTGTCCTTGTTTCATAGCTGGTATACGAAAATGGAATTTCTCTGCGTTATACAAGTCTCTTTTATGGAGCACTTTGTGCTTTGACAGTCAGCATCACTACCTTATTTCTTGTGCCGCCGCATTCAAGATTACGTGATTGGAACAAAACTCCAGAAGAGATCGAAAGAGAGGTCGAAGTTATGTTAAGAAAAAAAACGAAGAAATTTTCAAGTGACAGCTTACAAGGAATAACCTTTGTATATAGTGGCAGTTACGACCAAAAGCAAAGAAAAATGAAAGTTTACAAGCCATCACCAGAGCAGAACACCACACAAGTAAAATCACCATGTCAGTAAGTACCAATACGTTAGATATTTTATAAGTATTACCGCTGACTACCGGTTGACATGCAGTGAAAATGCAATAATCAGATAATCATAATGACATTCCAGTATTTTCCAATATTTAAAGGAGGATTTGTTCTTTATGTGACGAAGGAACGATTACACTGGGCAACAATTTTTTACTTTTTGAATCTTTTCTAGATTTCCACAACTGATTTAGGGTATTTTTGCACTGCTGAATCAGGAAATGACATCCGTTTCTCTCCATCAGGTTAGGTTTTTGTGCTAAGTTGATTAGAAAAAAATCAGACCTTGTGACAAAATCGATTACATTTTTGTGGCATTATCAGCTGATTTTTGTCAACACATATCCTAAATATGTTTTTAAGAGAAAAAAAAATGTTTGTCCAACAACTTAGATTGATTACCTGATAGAAACATAGATTACTGTAAAGTGAATTGTGGGCATTAATAAAAGGTTCACGTAAATTGCATGTTGCATCACCATTTTTCAAACTTCAGGGCTTGAACTTACATTTCTTCGAACTCTTGGAATGCTCAGCGGTGGGGAGGTCTCTCTTCAGAGTCAACCAGTAGTCAGCCATCATGACTGCGTACCAGCGATCCTAATACCTGGTCTCCATCTCTTTCATGCCCCGATGCAATCTCTCCACCTGCTCGTCACTCATTCAACCCAGGTTCTCAGGAAACCGGTCCATATGTGAAAATAGGTAGTACATCTTGACGCTCATGTTCCAGCCCAGGTTTCTGAAATAAGTCAGCATGTTGTTGACAGGTTCTGTGTAGTTTCTGGCCTTATTGTTGCCAAGAAAGTTCTTCAGTACCAGAACAAATGTCTTCCACGCTTCCAGTTCCACTTCGTTCATTGAGTTTTTGAACTCTGGATCTCTGATGAACTGACGGATCTGAGAACCATCAAAGATGCCAGCTTTCAACTTCTCCATTGTCAATCCTGGAAAAGCCTGGCACAAGTAAGTGTAGCAGTCACCATCCTTGTCCAGAGTATTGGATTGAATTGCTTGATTAAGCCGAGCTTGATGTACAGCGGTGGGAAGAGTATTCTGTCTCTGTCCACCAGAGGGTCGTTGATGGCGTTCCATTCTTTGCAAGGCACCAATTCCTCCCGCACAGCCAGTCCTTCTTAGTGTAATGCTGAGCATGGTCCCTACTATCCCACATGCACAGAAAACATGGATACTTGGTGAAGCCAGACTGTTGTTCCAACAAAAAGTTCACCATCTTCAGGTCAACGCAAATAAACCACTTTTACTGATCATAACCAATTTTCTCCAATACATACTTCACCGCATCATACTTCTCCTTCAGTGTAGTCGAGTGAGCCAGGGGTATAGAGGCAGGCTGGTTGCCGTTGTGTAGCAGAAGACATTTCAGTGATCGCTTGCTGCTGTCAATGAACAGTCTCCAATCTTTGGGTGCGTACTGTGGCACTCCAAGCTTGAGCAGAAGCTGTGCAATATTTGCACAGTACACCAAGTCCTTCTCTTCAGAGAAAAAACGGAGACACTCTCAATGCCTGTTGCGGAAGAAGCTGATGCGAGCACTGTTCGAGAGGAGTATTTTTCCCTTCAATCTGCACGCCAACAGTACGGCAGAGTCCTTTGACAAGCTGAGGTCGCGAACTAGATCATTCAACTCCTTTTGGGAAAATGAATGTGGAGCATCATCCACTTCGTCGTCGTCGTCGTCTTCTTCTTGTTGTTGTTCTTCTTCTTCTTCTTCTTTTTCTTTATCTTTATAAATTCAACACTGGAGGCATCTTCGTCACTAATGCCAGGAAGTTCTCCGAAGATAGGCACTGGAATGTCATCACAATGGGCTACAGGACGACGTGCTGATTGAAGATCAGGATACTTGAGGCTGCCCCGGTTCTTTTTGTTGATCCCAGTCACATCAACAGCGCAGAAGTAGCAGTCAGTAACATGGTTTTCGGCTCCCTCCAAACCATGGGAATTTCAAATTCAGACTCCTCTTACCATAGGTCCACCCACATGGAGTCTCGGTGCATGCCTTGCACACCATGTGTGGCGCCCAAACCTTATCCTGGTCACCAAGTTTAATTCCAAAATAAGCATGGTAAGCACGCCTTGTGAAACTTGTGACTGGCCTCCTATCAGGTGCAACGTTGTGTTCTCCATCTATGCAGCAGAACACGTCGGGCTTATTTCTGCACGATCTTCGGGCCGAAGCCATCTCATTCACCTACAACAAAAATAGGTACAAATTATTCATAACTTGGCGCGATAGGTACATTCTTCAGAGTTCATTATTTAAAGAAATACAACTTTTTGTATCGCATTATCACAAAATTACAACCAGCGGCTTCACGTTCAGTTGCCACTTCCACTATACACAACCACCGCAGCCCACCGCGTTCCGAATTTGGCGCCACCAGCACGACAACGCAAATATTTCGCAACACACATGAAGCGAAAACACCCGTACATGTACGGGTGGAGTTTCCTATACACTTCGTTGGGCGGCTGCCCCATTAACTTAGCTTTGATCCACCAACGTTATGCTTTGCTGAACCCGTTTTTGGAAGATTTCGAGGTTTTATGACTTTAAAATGATCCCTTTTCGACATAATCACCCAGAACTATCAGACCTGAATACTTCTTGTCATTAAAATCATCATTTCCAATCAAAACAATTATTCGACATGGCATTTTACCCCCACCAACGTCTTCTAAAATGCTCCACACATCCGTACATGTGAACAAAAACATAAAAAAACGACATGTGGCCATAGCTAAAAAACCTGACCTGATTGAGCAAAACCAGTGTTATTTGCTCCGGTCGACGGACCTCATCTAATTAGAAAAGTGGCATGCTTGTTTTTGTCAGTGTACCGGATAACAAAGCATTTCGCTTAAATATATATTTACCGTTATCAACGTTATCATCTGATGTGACTGCGGTAACTACAGTGAGCTCACTCGTATTTGTACTATTAGCAGATAAGGGTAACATGTAATCTCATTATAATGTTTGAGAGTTTTTCATTAACTTGATTTTCAATAATGAAGAGGAAAATTCCAGATATTAGGCAACAATATGATTTAGACAAAAGCATGGCATCGCTAAGGATTTCTAACTCCGTCGCGTTGACGATGACAGCTTAGCGAGTGATATTTATGTTGCTTCAGAGGCTGCTTTCTTCGGCCCTCGCTCCCACTCTTTAGGGTGCCCCTTTCCTTTTTTTCTCGACTGTGCTATTAATGCTTGACTTAAGGAATTGTTAATTTCTTTTATACATGCACGTTTGTAAAAAAAGTAGTAATCTAAATAGCCGAATGACGTTAAAACGTTTGACACGATCTTCAAATCTTAGGTTGGTTTTTATGACAATTTCCTCCTAAACACTAAGTTTTTTACCTTAGGGCTTCGGTGTATGACAGCGTCCCTAAATTCGTGATTTCTCACAAGTACCTCTAACGAGTGCTATAAGTTTTTTTGGTCAGGTAGTTATATAAGAGGAGCATGATAGTAGAAAAGAGTTTTAAATGGAACTGGCCTCTGGTGGCCTGTGGTTGATGTTCAGTGGTTTTTCAAGGGGCTCTAGTAAATCGTCCAGTGCCTATGGAAACTAAATTTCCTTATTGGTGGTAAGATTTTATTGTCAACATGGTATTTGAGAGTACCTTTCTCTGTATATAGCTGAAGCCGTATCTACTAGTGATAATTTTTCACAATTCACATCATTCTGGGCTATCAAAGCGCTGTTATCTAGAAAGAACTTTTGTCCAACTAGAACCTGTGCTATTTTTGCTCCAGTTTGAAGTACTATACATTTTACAGGTCACAATCATGACAGGTTTGCAATTCAGGTCTTGGAAAGCAACCCTGGAATTGCACCTCCATGCCTGATGTGAGGTAAATCTAGAAAATTGTAGGCTCCAACACACACACAAATTCTTTTTCTTGACGTTAGTGGTTTTTAATTGGTCTTTAGCATGTTGCCCTCTTTTGTTGCCGTGGTTTTGATGTGAATTTCTTGCTTAAGTTGAAAAGGCCATAGCAGAATTTACAATCTGATGGCCATCGGAACTGTCAGTTCTCGACATGAGTCTACTGATGAAGGTATTATCTTTTATGTCAAAGTACAGTAGTGGTTTATTTAATAGATGATTTTTGTTAAATCTAGGATAATTCGTGGATTCTTGCATTTCTTTGTGCTTGAAGATAGCAAGCAGTGTGAAAAAGGCAGATAGCAAGCAGTGTGAAAAAGGCTTGGCTATTTGAATTCCTAATTCTTGCTTGGTTTGAACCAGTAACAACAGGCGACTTGTCTTTCACTTTGGATCAAGAGTACGGTTGTCTTTTACGGTAACATTTTAATTGTGGCCATGCAGATGGTAGTAGAACCCTGCATTGTTTTCATTTGGATTTTGAATAGTTTTCCCATCTTCAGTAATTCTTTTATCTTTTCTTCTTTCCTTCTTTTCTTTTCTCTTTTGTGCCAGTTTCAGTTTCATCCTCTTCTCGGCAGGCGCAGTTACTAACCTGATCTATCATTATAACAAGCTATTTGTGATTTGAAAGCCAGCTCACACTTCATCCTGCTTTTTTTTGCCTTGCTACTTGAAAAAATAGTGTAGCTATTGTTGAACATTGTAAATAGTTCTACTTTCATGTAGTAGTGCCTTTCTTCCGACAAGGGTCGACTGGTACTAGCAGCGTTTTTACAGTACATTAAGTTTAATAGTTGAGTTTAATAGTTATGTTGGTTGTTGTGTCCTCACTTTTCACTGGTGCCATGAGAAAGAGATTGGGCGTGCAACCGTTTCAAGTCCAAGCGACAGTCACGCTTGTACTTTACTGACCACTTTACATACTAAAAAGGCTTTGTTAATCTCCCCTTTTTGACAGATCTTGTTTATCATTCCCCAAATTCACCCCTTTTATTAGGTGAGATTAGTGGGTGATGGTGTAAGTGCTGACGGTTCACCTTAAACAAATTGTATTGCTTTCTGTGTTCACCTATTGAAGTCTTACTTGACCTCCTTGGACCAGAATGCTTAAGACACTTAGCCTTAATGAAGATGAGTCTGCTAAAGATGAAAAGTAAGGTTGCAGCATTTTTTGTGAAATGATATATCTTCATTAAAAATTTTGAGCTTAACACAGAAATAAAACATTGGTCTACTTAACTTAGGCAACATTCGATCAGAATATCCACATTGCCTCGGTTGCCCAACTTCGAGAATGGAATATTTTTCAGATTATCGTAATCCCCTGCTTTCACAAACTAGTCGATTGGTCTCAAGTTTCCAGTCACTTGATTTGTTGTAACGCATTTATCCTGTGTTGTTACTTTACATTCAAACTAACCAGCTCAAAGTTGACTGTCATGGAAGAAAGAGATTTGACGTCTCAATTCAGAGTGCTCACAGAAACTTGTCCCAATGGTCCGTGAAGGCCAAGTTTCGCAGCAACATCTGCATTCACCTATGTTTTGGTGCTGACATCATCTAGTAATGCATTCATCTTGAGGGTTTTTTTTCAATTTTTCAGAATGATTGGTATGGTGCGCAAAGCAGTGACCGGCTCATCTCCGATGTCTGAGGAAGTCATTGATTGTTCAGGGGGAGACCTGCGTTCTGTTGACGTCTTGTTCTGGGTTTTTGAATCAGCCTCTCGAATACCAGTAGGCAAATCCTTGTGAAATTCCCTTCTCCTATCCTCGTGCAGCAGTCGATGATGGTTGTCTTGACATCCATTTACACCACAGATTCTCGTCTTCAGACAGTTGACACCATGGTGTTTCAGATCCAAACAGCGAAAGCAGAGTCGTAGAGCCTTTGCAGTTTTTCAGCGTTGCGAAACGTCCATGACCTTGAGCTTGGGACAAGACCACACAGCATGTGTTTGCTCACAGATCCTGCAGCCCCATCTCTGAGGGTATGATGAGGGTCCAGAGTCTCCAAACATCGTTTGCTGGTGATCCCTGCTGCGATTGCTAACACCACGGATAGTTTTACTGCCATCATCAGAAACTCAGCCTCTCGATTTATCCTCTCTCATAATGCCTCCAATCCATCTTTCTTCTTTTGGTCGAATGCCCATCGCTGATACTCGGTAAGCATCGTCTCAGTTAACTTCTTCTGCACCTTCAGGTGGAGTGAACCATTTCCCAGCTCATCCTTCCGACCGGTCTCCATCAGGTTGACGACTTAGACATCCAAAATGTCAGCAAGCTTCTCCACATCTTTTGCGTTGCAAGGGCGTACCGTTCTGCATTGATCCAGTTCTTCAATGTTTATCGCAAGTTGCCTCCGAAGACCACCACACTTCCTCTCCAGACGGATCTTTGCAGCAGCATATGCAGCAGCCGAGTGTCCCAGGCTCTCAATTACCTTTAGTGTCTCACCTTTCAGGTAGCGACGCAGCTGCAGCAGTTTATACTCCAGTGTTGCAGGTGCCTCGTCAAAGGAAGTCGTGAAGGCCGACTTCCATCCTGGATATGCACGTTTCTCATCAGCAAATGTAGGGATGGAGACTCGCTGCAGCTGTCTCCATGTGTCACGTCGACGTTCAGTCACTCCATCATTTTGCTTATGTGCACAATTCCCAGCAGCTGCAGTTGTGAGGCCAGGAAATTCGGGACCGGATACACCCTCAGCTGGATGTGTGCTGCCCTCTGCAATGACGGTGGATACTCTTCGTTTGTCACTTTTGCTAGGTTCTGTCCTCTTGATTGTAGACGGGTCTCGCTTCCCATTTTCTGGATCAGTAGTACCATCCCCCTTGCCAGGGTGCGATACAGAAGGTTTCCAAGTCATCTCTGATTCTTGAGTAGTTTTACTCAAGGTACCCCTTGCCACTGCCAAGTTGCCATAATGCAGGTTTTCCATCCAATCGATTAGGGTTGGCCCACGTATTTCATAATCCTCATTGTTGTGATTGTCGGATTCTTCCACCACTTGTTTGGCACGAGCGAATCGACTTCTTCTTACGGGTGGAAGATTTGAATGTACAGATTGATTGCCGTCGTCAGATTGATCATCATCATCATCATCATAATCGCTGGTAGATGAAACATCCAGTTGCTTCAACGCCTCTTGTAGTGCTTTTTGTTGCTGTAAATACTTGCTGTTGAGCTATCTTTGCTGCTCCTCTGTTTCGGCTGCTTTTCGTCTTTTCTCCTCTGCTTTTCTCTCTTTGGCAAGCTCCTTTCTTCTTGCTTCTTCACTTGAGCGACACCACTGCTCCACGTGATTCATTGTTGATCGTTGGGTTGTTTTTGACCCACGACTGATTCTTGATCCTCGACTGATTCTTGATCCATGGCTTGCCAGCTCATCACGCAGTGCATCAAGGAATCCCTGTGCTGTCATCAGTGGAGCAAAGTTCCTCACTCATCTTCTCAATTTTCTGAGTGATACGATCAACTCCATCANATCATCATCATCATCATCATCATCATCATCATCATCATCATCATCATCATCATCATCGCTGGTAGATGAAACATCCAGTTGCTTCAACGCCTCTTGTAGTGCTTTTTGTTGCTGTATATACTTTCTGTTGAGCTATCTTTGCTGCTCCTCTGTTTCGGCTGCTTTTCGTCTTTTCTCCTCTGCTTTTCTCTCTTTGGCAAGCTCCTTTCTTCTTGCTTCTTCACTTGAGCGACACCACTGCTCCACGTGATTCATTGTTGATCGTTGGGTTGTTTTTGACCCACGACTGATTCTTGATCCTCGACTGATTCTTGATCCATGGCTTGCCAGCTCATCACGCAGTGCATCAAGGAATCCCTGTGCTGTCATCAGTGGAGCAAAGTTCCTCACTCATCTTCTCAATTTTCTGAGTGATACGATCAACTCCATCAAAGTCACCCATCTCAGTGAACATCAGGGAAAGCTGCTGGAGATCTTCTTGTACTTTTTCCTCAGCGGTCTGGGGTCTGCTTCGTGCTTCAACGATATCATCTCGGTTGGTCGCATTGCTTTCCAGGAGGCTGAGTAGCTTTAGTCTGGCTTTGGTGAAAAGAGCTTTTCCAGTGGCTTTCTTGCTCTTGGCTGCCACTAATCTTTGAGTGACGTTCTCTTTGTGATCAGTAGGCTGTGGCTCGGTCTTCTTTTTGGTTTTCTTCTTTCTTCCTCCCATGCCGCTAGGAGAAACCACTCTCTGCTTTCAGTTTTGTTGCCGAGGATAGAGGACAAAAACTCATACAAGAGTCAAGATGACTAGTCAGTAGTTCATCATAACTCAACTCATATTTCTTCCATATTTCTATTTTTCTTGCATCTCAGCTCAATTTATACAATCACATGTTTACAAGTGTCAACAAACTATCCCACAAAAACACTCCCACATAGATCAAAACACTAAAATTACCCACTCAATATAATAACAAGTTTCACAGTTTTTATTACATTCACTACATCACCCACTTCCAAAACATAAAAATATTTACAAAGCAATCTGTCCTCCCACACAGGATATTAACTTTATTGGTTTACAGTTATGCAAGCATGCATGACTCAACTTGCAGTCTGATATCCACTATGTCCTTCAGAACAATTAACTTTTCTTTTGATTTGCATTTTAAGATCAAACACCGGGTCACTACCAGTGACCTAGGGCGAGAGAAATTTAAGTTATGTAGCTTTTTACTAAGATTAAATTATGAAAAAGGTTTCTATAAAAATTCGATATAAAAAGTTTAAAATCTAGAGAAAAAAAGCGCAATCCATTCAACACCAAAAGACCGATTTGCAAACAATTTTTAAGACAGCGTAAGGTGCAAACATACAAATCACAACTCACTAACATTGAAATCAATTTTAAGATATTTAAGACAGAAAAGCTTCAGGTAGACAGGGTTCTTCTCCATTTACCTGATGAGCTACTGATAACAATTTTCTGGATTTCGTGCAGTGATGGTTCACCTGGGATCTTTTCCAGATATGCATGTGTTCCTTTCTTGATCAGGCCGGGGGTACCACAAACAACTGGTCTGGTTTTGGTTTTGAGATGCCACATTTTTTCGATTTCTATTCCAAGATCTTTATATTTTGATAGCTTTTCAAACACTTTAGAGGAAACATTTTATCTGAAGGAACATTCATATCAATGAGCAGGCAGATGGTGTTCTTCCTGTCCTTGTGCGATTTCGAGACAGCCTTTACAATTTCTTCAACAGTCAAGTTCTCCAATGTTTGTTCGGGAATGTCTTTAGTGGAATCTTGTAGGTGTACTAACCATACGGCATTTCCATTAAACGCTTTGTTATTTCCTCAGATGTTATTTCAAAAACTACGAACCTCTTCTTTCAGTGGTATTTCATCCACACAGATCTCAGATTTACCAATTTCACGATAAAACTTTTTGGTATCACTTTCAAATATTTTGTTTTGCCTATAGAACTTATTACGTTTAACGAACCTGCGTAAACGTTGGGCCCTAACTTAGAGTTTTTATTTTAGCTCTTCCTTAATGGCGGGAATATGGTTTTGTTTTCAATTTTGTATTTCCTTTTTACTTTTTTAGCCTTTCCAGATGTTAATTCTTTATCTTTTTGCATTTTCTTCTGATATATAGATTTCTTTTCGGTACTGCTCAATTTCCTTATCAATTTTCATCTGCCACTTTGGTTTATTCAGTTTCTTAGCCTTAGTTCTTTTTCTTTTGGCCTCAATACCACGTCTTTGCTGAAGTACTGTACCCGTTGCATAAATACGTTGGTTTATCGTAGTCAGATTTGGGCTAATCTTGTTACAGATTTGATGTAGTGCAATATTTCCTACCTTGAAGATATGTTTGTAATTGAAAGAGTGATGAATCTTAAGAAGTGGATCTCTGTTGTTAATAGCAGTGTGCTGTACTTTAGAAAATTCCTCTGAGATGTCTGTTCTCATTGCCTCCAGTTCTTCTGGATTTACTTCCTGCAAACCTTCATCATTCGGTTCCTGCAGCCCTTCATTTTCCACTTTCTGATTTCTATCGCCAAAATCCTGGCCTTCAACTTCACCTCCACCTCTATCAATTACATCAACATCAATATTAGTATTCTTAGTATCATCCTGTGTAAAATATGCGAGTTCTCTTTCAACATTCATTCCAGCATCATTCGAAACGTGGAACATCTGTCAATTTCTTTACGCGCATAATATACCTTCTGACATTTGCCAGTTTATTAGCATTAAGATTTTCTATTTCTTTACTACCACTATTACGCGTACCCCAGAAAATAAAAGTATCTTCAGTGTAATTTTCCTCTGGATTTTCAAGTGCAAAATAAAAGCAATTCATAACTTCCTTGTACTCTTCCCTTGTCCATCTTTTTCATTTTTCCTTTCGAGTGTTCCTAGGTGGTGATACAGCAAGGTCAGGGGTGGAATTTCTCCCTTCCCGTTGATCATGCCGGCTTTCGTTATGGGGAGAATTAGGCTCAGTAGCAGAGTTTTCGACCTCGGACTGGCCTAGCCCTGAGAGACACGTCCCTTGTTGACCCGCGCGACGGACGAGGCCGTATGATTTACTTCTGATTTTAACCTTACAGAGATTTTTAGCCTTACTGCCAAGTAGCTGGATATTCCGCACCAGTCGCTACCTGTAGTTTCGAGTCCACGCGGAACTATTATTATTATTATTATTATTATTATTATTATTATTATTATTATTATNTGGAATTTCTCCCTTCCCGTTGATCATGCCGGCTTTCGTTATGGGGAGAATTAGGCTCAGTAGCAGAGTTTTCGACCTCGGACTGGCCTAGCCCTGAGAGACACGTCCCTTGTTGACCCGCGCGACGGACGAGGCCGTATGATTTACTTCTGATTTTAACCTTACAGAGATTTTTAGCCTTACTGCCAAGTAGCTGGATATTCCGCACCAGTCGCTACCTGTAGTTTCGAGTCCACGCGGAACTATTATTATTATTATTATTATTATTATTATTATTGTTGTTGTTGTTGTTATCACGTGTATACACAGTCTAGTAAAAATTTGACTGGGGGTAAAGTTCGCTGAGCATCGAGTCGCAACCTGCAACTTCAGATGTCCAAGGCATATCGCAGTATTCGTGCTGTGCCTAGAGGAGAAATTTTTTGTTCCGTAAGTGTACCGAAAAAGGTATTTCTGCTGACTTGTCAAGCCAGTGGTGGAAACCCTTTAATATGCAACCTAGTACCCTGATATAGTTGGGTATATCTTTCACATTTTTGCAGTTCCATAACCTTTTCACCTCCCATTTCAACTCTTGATATCAATCAGTCTTCTCCTTTTCCTTCTTATCATCTCTTGTGTCAAATGGGCATGAGGCATCTATAATTTTGCAGGTACGTCCCTCCTTTCAAGTATTAAAATACCTGGCCTTGAATGCTCTAAAACATTATCGGTCTGAATTAGCATGCCTCAGAGTATTATAACTTCTTCGTTCTCAACAACGCTACCGTATCCTCCAATGAATGCCCGGGGCGTTTATTAGAAGGAGGCGTTTAAAAGAGGGAGGCGTTTATTTCAAAAATTAAAAAATCGCTTTCATCATGTTAAACACAAGTACTGTAATCAAATAACAGATACAAAATCACCCTCGTCTTCATCTTCGTCGAGAAGATTGAACGGCTGGTTCGCATTCTCAATATCCGAATCTGCCAGTTCCATTAAGAATGGGTTGACATCTAGCTCCTTGTCATGGAGAAACGAAGTTTAATCTCTTAAAAGGACTCCCCCAGTAGAGCACAGTTGATTTTCCTTCAAACAATGGAACTTGCCGTCTTCACTGGAATTGGTCTTCAAATTAACTCCGCATCTCTAAGGACTCGATGATAAGACCATTCTTTATCATTTGCCACGCTTGTAAAATCCATTGAACAACAATGCACCTCCGTGCTGGCCTCATGTTCCCTGCTTCTGTATACTGGTGTACGCCGTTTGCTAACCACTCGTCATACATCTCTGCAATATGACTTTTAAAGGGTTTGTTCCAATACACATCAGGGGCCTGAATGTAATTTGTGCAGCCACCTGGAACCAATGCACTTTCGACTTTCATTCCTTTTAAAGTCCATTTGACTTCTGTTTGATGAGCTTCAAATGTATCGCATACAAGAAGTCTTTTACCAAAAGAATCTTTACACGACTGTATCGTAAGTTGTTCGTTCATTTAACCATTTGGTGATGATGGTACAAAGCATATTGACCCGAACTCCTTATTCAATGCAGCAGACTCTCGTTTAGCACCAGCAGAAACAATGAATGGCTTTAGTTTGGAGCCGTCTGCTTTTGCAGCAAAGCAAACACTAATCCGAACCTTCTCATGACCAGTGGTTTTGATGATAACCTCCTTTTGACCGGTTTTTTTCACGGTTGTACTGCTAAGCATGTCCGCACAAACAGGAGTTTCGTCCATTGCGATGATATTTGGTGGACTGAAATCATCTTTCATTCCAAGTCCATGGAGATGAATCACAAATGCTACCAACTTATTTATCAGTTGTGACGGGTCTTTTCGAGCAGTTGTTGTTCGCCGTCTGTAAAATAAATTAAAAAAATAGTCACGCAACGTTATTTTACAGTCCTATCTTAACTACCCATTCACTCCGTCGAGTCTGAACCAAAATGATTCAAATATATACGACCTACAGCCATCCAAACATGTTTATTCAAGAAAATGTCTTCCAAAAAAAAATTTACAGCGCTTCATTTTTTGTGGAATGTTGTAGCCTATTTACACATTTGGGTAACGGCAACCAAGATGAAGGGTTAATGGAAGAGGAAAAGAAAAAGTACCTGCAGGAAAGATGATTTCTTTTCATAAATTTATGTAACCATCCACGAGTTGCAACAAAGGAATTCTTCAAAGTTCATTTTCACCGCACAACTCGTCATATCTCGACTTTGTCTTGAACATTATCAGCCTTCGAGAAACACGCAGTATATTATTACGTCTTTCGAAAATCCACGACAATAACCCCTTCTCCAGCTGTTGATCGGTTACTTTTCTACCACCACCATCAAGCTTTCGGCGTTTTTTAACCTTCGTCGCAAAAATCTTATCTGTGTTCTGACACAATTCTCGCACTCTTTTTACCTCGATGCAGAATGTCTATGCTGCACTCCTATTTGATTTTTTTGATGATTTTTTTGATCACTTGTTTTTACAAATCCATTGAATACGACATTCATTTTTCACCTTTATGTGATGTCGCTTGAGAGGAGGATGCAAGCTCGTCCATCTTTCTCATTCGTAAGAGTAGAAAGAACCCACAATGGATGAAAACATGAAAACTACAATTCGAATGTTTTGCCATATGATTATATAGTGAATATAATGATTATCATTATATTCACAGATTTTCTTTTTTCAATTGTAAGTTAAGATCAAACACCGGGCTTCTACCTGTAGCTCATATAAGGAAGGGATTCCTGGGATTTTTTCTAACAACTCGTATAGTGGTCGTTTTGAGGTGCCACATTTTCTGAATCTCCAGATCGTTGCATTTGGAGAGTTTTTCAAACACTTTGGCACATACATTTCTATCTCATAAAAACGTGTTGTTTATCTTGGCTTTGATGACAATGCCAGGGCGATTGGCCTGGATAATGCTGTCAGTGTGAATTGGGAAATCCTACAAAATCGTACAATTTTTTCCTTCTGTAACTGGCTCAGACTGCTGTTCGCACCAGGTACAAGTATTGGTATCAACAGTAAAGTGTTGCCATATTTTGCAGTGAAGATACTGACCAACCCTGACGTGACAATTCTTGTACTCTCCTGGTGTTAAGATAAAGCAGCCTGACACTAGGTGGTCAGTCGTCTCTACTTTATCATCAGAGAATCTGCACGTTGTATCAGCGCTATTGTGCAAAACATTAGCCTGGTAATTTCGGGTGAATAAGCTTTGATCTTGCGAAACCTTCAGTCTCCCCTTACAGTGCAGAGCTCGAAAGCCACTAATGGGTTGCGATTCTATCTACATAAGCGTTATTGGCTCGAGTCGTAAACTGTCAGTAGAGTGGTTTCTCTTGCAACTTAAATTCAAGCTGCTTCAAACCAGTCATTTTTGCTAATTTCGTAGCCATACGATGACTCTCTGTCGGTGTTAAGAGATTGTCTAATTCATTTTCAATATTCAGCTCACGAGAAAATCGTTCGGATTCCTTCAAAACAGAGTGGACCTTCTTCGAATCTTCATGTTAAGTTTACTTCCGCCATCGTTTCTTTGAATGTACAAACGATGTACATCAGCTTTTGGGTGATGCATTCTATAACACGTAAACTGTTTTCTTATTTTCGTATCCACGTTTTTCAGGTCACTCAAATTCCAGTTAATATTAAAATTATACGTTACTACGGGTATTGAAAGTGTATTAATAGCTGTTATTCTGTTCTAAGAGTTTATATATGTCTCCATAATCAATCTTACTCTGCGTATGCATTCTTTCTTAATTTTCTCTTTCATCTTGTTGTATGCCATCCCCTTCATTAACTCCAAGATATTCATGGGTACCTTCTTGGTCCAATTCCTTAATGATGGAGGCCTCATCTAATACTAAATTGTCGGTCTTGACTAACTTGACTAACGCATTCAAAGGAAGCTTTAGCGTATTTATCCAAACCGAACTCCATCCCAGTGTCATCGCAAAATGCCTTTACTGTTTCCAGAAGTCCTTCAATCTCTCCATCATTGCTAGCATAAAGCTTCAGTTCACCCATGTAAAAAAAATTCCTTTTTTCCCCCTTATTTTCCTATTTGACCTTATAACCGTATCCTGTACTGTTCAGAAGCTCTGGGAGAGGTGACATGCGTACATAGGAGAGATTTTGAATATTTCGAGACATTTAAAACCCATGTGTGTGGAAGGCTATCGAAAGCTAACCTTGTCGACCTAAGCAGTATGTAAATTACTATGTTTAGACTTGAGTCCAAGCAACATTTTACAGTCGATCATGATCTATGATGATAATTGTTTTTCCCGCTAATCACTTTCGTTCGGAACAGCTAAAAGTTGCTGTTAATCTTGGGTGTGATGTTCAGGTTGTTGAGAAGTGGAGCGAAAATGAATGCTTCTGTATAACCCTGGAAAAAGTAAACTGAAACATGATATCAAGTTCCAATCTCTCTGGTTAATTTACATGTATCGTTGACTTCTTGAATAAAATGAAGCAACCTTCCTTTGTCACCAGATCTTCGTAGAGTTTCTTACGTATAGTCGAATCTTAGACCTGCCTTCCATAATTTTGATCACTCTATGCTTCCGAGGATTACCACGGACCTACGTGCATTAGATATTTTCAGTTCAATTATTTGTCCTTGTATGTCATGTTTGAGCATACACACCCTATTGCCATGAAATTCTCCTCCTCCGGGTTTGAAAGCCAATCTCTAACTTGATTGGTTCTTTCCACGGACCACTTAAGAAATAACCCCATGACATCAAGAATAATTGAGAATACAAGAATAGCGATTTTCCGATTGTCCTGTTCTTTTTTTTTATCGGATCACATCGTGTCGTGTCGTTATATTCACATTTGACTGTACAAACCAGCACATTGTTTGATTAATGTCACTTGCATGCGCAGATTTATTTACATGCACTACGACCCACTCAATTTACGGAAAAGGCTACATTCCCGCAATACATTTTTTATTTTCAAGAAAATATTGGTCACCACCTACCAAAGAAAAGAAAGAAGGTAACGGAGAAATACCTAGTTTTGGAGCTAGTCGAAGTGACAGTGACCCTCTTTTGGAAGACGCTGAAGAGGTGAAAAACCCCAAAGTTGATAGATTCCGAACACCTGGTAAGATTTTTTTGATACCCAGACTAATAAAAATGGATGATTTATAATTTATAGGGATGATAATCGGCATCTCAATACAATGATTATAATAATGAATGATATCAGCTAATAATAATAATGAGAAGGAAAACTCAGAATAATAAACCAATAAATCCGCGTGAACTTGAAATACCAGGTGGCATCTGGCACGGAATATTTGTAACCCTGAGAGTGAGAATGAACTTTGATGGCAATAATTAGCAAATGTTAGGCGTGATGTCTTAAATGAAAAGAGACTTACTGATTTTGAACTTCACGAAATTAAAAATATGGTAAGAGCTGATGTTGCGGAGATAGATGCTAGAGATGTTGATGTTGTGGTTGGTGATGACTTAAGAACTGGTCTACAAGAAGATCAGTTAAGATTGCCAGATAACATTCCAATTGATTAAGGAGGAATTTGAAGTAGATAACAGAAACCAAAATATAAGATACGACACAATTTTTAATAATGCTAGCATACCCCTTCCGAGAATTAACACCAAAACTAGTTGTAACGAAGAAACAGAAAAGAATCGCGACACCAAGGAAAAAAATTGATGAAGATGAGTTGAATGGTTTTAAAAATGAGTTTCTTCGAAATATAGTAACGGTTTAGGCTATAAGTACAGATGAGCATGAAAGCCTAACGAAGATAAAAGTGAAAAAGTCACAGTAGGTCTGGTGAAAAACGTGCTGTAGCTGTGGATATTTCCAAGGCATTTGGTAAGGGGTGGTACGCTAGCTTATTTCACAAGCTTTCTGATTATGAAATTTGTGGATTAGTCTTATTCAGTCTCTTTTCTCTGGTTGTTGAATGTGTATCACACTAAATAGAATTACTTCAAAGTGGTATTTCACTATTGCTACTGTTCTTTAAGGTCCTATTTTTGGTCCCAGACCCTTCCTTCTTTACACAAATAATCCCAACTTGGTCCAGTTCACCAATAACTATGCTGATGACACTTTGTTATTGACCACAGACAACGGGGTAGAACCAAGTCAACATCCAAAAGGTTTCGACCTAAAGGGTTTCAGGGAACTGAAAAGGAAATGGTTTCTTTCTTTCAATGTGGCAAGAACGCAATTGACGTCCCTTCAGACAGTCCACCATCCGTCCTTGCATTGGTTCTCTTGTCACATTTGAATAGGTGCTTCCTTCTCTCATCTTTATGTTTTATTACGTTCAGAGTCATATTTGTAACTTTGATAGGTCGAGGTCTTGCTGCTATTCTTCAATCTTTGCCTCATCGAGAAAATGTGCGTAGCCAGCGTTTTCTACAGTATTTACCATTAAATATGTTCCGATGAGCTTTCCCTGCTTGTAACGGCACTAGCTGTTGCTTCTTTTGTAGCTCGTTTCTGTCAACGCTCTAATGCCCTCAGCCTTGGGCAGTGATGTTTTGACGTCCAAGGTCAACTGTTATATCTTAGCCTAAATTTTTTTCAGCCTTTCTTTTTTTTACGTTTTATAGACTTGGTTGCTTTATGCTTTTAATCCCCCAAAACATGGAGGGTACCGACCGACAATTTTATTACAATTGTCACTGCATGATGGTGTTTTGTAGCGCACAAAAGATTTTGTATGCCTGATATGTAGATGGCGCTTGTATCTAAATTTTTTTAATTACAACGTAAACGCTGAGCAAAAATTCATGGCAAGGAATATGTGCGGATGTACATCTTTGGTGCTTGGAGTTTTATAAACAGCAAGGTTGCTTGTTCTAATACAACGATATTTCTTCCACAGAGACAATCTGGGAAGCCCTTTTATCTCCAGCCTATCTACTGGAACTTTTGTACCTGTCTGTTGTGCAATTAAAGTTGTGGTTTTTCGTTGGAAGTATGAACACGTACTTGGCTATCCTTACGAATAATAATGAAAAGGAAGGTAAGCTTAAACTGTTTTTAATAATCCACCCTATTGCTGTTGCTATTGGTATTTGCTACGTAATAACAATATATGTGACAAATACAGAGAGAGAGA
>RDPX01000180.1:2346893-2362909 GCA_003991215.1 Morbakka virulenta | reverse complement strand
GTACGCTATCATGACGGCAGAGAGACAACAGTATCAACGAAGCATCTTGCTCCCAAACCTCCATGTACAAATCAAGTTCAGATCCAGCGTCAAGAGAATGTGTCTGAAACCACAAGTGAAAGTCTTCCTGCACCACAAGAGGTACCAATAGCCACGGACCAAACTAGCATAACTACTAATGCTGAACTCAACCCTGTAAGGCGCTCTGAGAGAATCAGGCGTCCAGTAGATAGGCTTGATCTTTAAAGGACAGGGTGAATGTCTTAATAGACGATCTTTATTTCAATTGACATTTAATAGGACATTTTATAGATTTCGGGTTCCCTGTGGACTACGAACCTGTTATTGTTATTGTCAGCGGTCATTTGTATTGTTAGCCGCCATTTTGTACACTGAGCTGTTTTATTGTTGATTAAAGCCCAACGTGAGGTCAATTCGTAGTTAATCATTTATTACAGTCAAATGGCGATATAAATTTTCAGGACCCATAGTTAGCCCATTTCAAGCTGTAGTTGTAATGGTGACGCCGATCACCGTGTCAGGTTTGTTCAACAAGGTGTACTAGTATCGGTATCGCAAAATCGCGGAATTCACTTTCTCTTCCGCCCTGAAGAATTCGCCCAGCAGGCGCCCAGCATGCGTAACTTCTGACGTCAATTGTTTTTCTATTGTCGAACTAAGGCGGGGATAATTTTGTCAATATATATTTTGCTTTTACAAATCAAGTACTGCAGCAGATTCACTTTTGGCTTGTTTTATAACCCCCGTATTGTTGTTGAAATAAAACATGAAACGGATTGCTCCGAATTTCGTGATAATTTTTTTAGTAGAAAGATCACGTGCATTTTCATCTGAAACAAAACAAACGTTCTGGTCCTGTCCGGTCTAAGTGGAAACGGGCCTTCACATTAGCTTTTCTCGTGTGTCACTGATGTAAACCAGGCTTTATTTAAGTGTATTTTTAAGAAAATTGTACGTTTTTGAAAGTTTTATAAATCATTTTATGACTCAGAAAATGACTTAAAAATGGCATACATAGCGTTTTTAGCCAATCTAGAAATAAAAATTTTTCTCGCCTCCCAACCATGATGGGGGGCATTTTTTAGGCAAATATTTCGACTAACATCTTTAAAACCCTGTATCCGCCCCTTGGTAGTCCACCCTTGACTTTGATCACAGCCTGTGTGATCTGTGCTTTCCACTAGACTTTAGCAAACACCTTGTTACCTTGTGCCGTCAAACCAGGGGCGACCTCAGGTAATACTCCCCCAAACGACACGTCGCCCATCGCACAAATCTCTGGTAAACTTCCTTTAATCGATACAGAGCTTAGCCAGTCGGTACCGTGATCTCATCTCACCAACACATATACAACATGTTCTTCCTCTTTGCCATTTTGCTTCATAGATGCCTAACGTTATTGGCCCTTCCATTCTGTCATTGTCTGTCCGCATAACGTGACCATAATATAACAGTCAGTGTCGGAGTATCGAAGCACGCAGGAGGATGGGGGGGGGGGGGCATAGTTGGCTTAGTCTCCTCCAGATTGTCTTTTGTCCCCATGGTTGCCAAGATCTCTGCAACATGCACCTCCACCACCACCTCTCGAAGCTTGTCATTCTTTNCGCCCATCGCACAAATCTCTGGTAAACTTCCTTTAATCGATACAGAGCTTAGCCAGTCGGTACCGTGATCTCATCTCACCAACACATATACAACATGTTCTTCCTCTTTGCCATTTTGCTTCATAGATGCCTAACGTTATTGGCCCTTCCATTCTGTCATTGTCTGTCCGCATAACGTGACCATAATATAACAGTCAGTGTCGGAGTATCGAAGCACGCAGGAGGATGGGGGGGGGGGGGCATAGTTAGCTTAGTCTCCTCCAGAATTGTCTTTTGTCCGCATGGTTGTCCAAGATATCTGCAACATGCACCTTCACCACTACATCTCGAAGCTGTCTATTCTTTTCAGGTCAGTTGTCAGGGGCATCTATGACTTACAGGCTTGGGTTACAAGATAAAACACGGGAGTTCCATGTTCAGAGTCGGGCCTCTGTCTTTCCACAAGAGTTGCAAGCTTGCTTCCGTAATATTTTCCAAGGGCCAGTCTGTTGCATATCTCACTTTGGCTACTCTATTTCACATTTATTCGTGATTTCAACCAGCTGCAAGTCATTGAATTGATTTAACACGTTGACGCTGTATTACGGAGAGGTTTGTTTTAGAGAATAAGGTGATGATTGCTTCATGTTTTTGTTTTTTCTTAATTTGACATGTATCTTACGCACAGGAACTCGTGACCTGAGCTGGAGCAGGAGCCTGGTAGGTTGTTTGCAGATTGAACAGTGCTACGCCAGCATTTCTTGAGCATAGTGTAATCAATTTGGTTTGGATACTGCCCCTTTGGCGATTTTCCTGTGTGTGGACAGCTCTTGTGCTGTTCAAACAAAGTGTTAGACCATAACAAGCCGCATTCCTGCAGTATTTATCGCTCCAAGCCCAAACTTTACTTGTTATGACTTATCAACAATATTTCTCTTGTTGATACGACATCAATCAGACCTTGCAGTCCACCACAAAATTCCTAGGATCTTCATGTGCCGCTGTTATTGGAGCATATGCCTGTGTTCTAAAGAATTTCACTAGATCAGTCTTGACTTAGACAGAGATCAGTCTTTCATGTAAAGAATTATACCCCAGAACAGATTTCAAGACAGTTTTGTCGCATATGATTGCAACTCCATTCTGTCTTTGCCCATCATTACCCGAGAACATGATCTTATAGTGTTACTTTGCACACGCCTAGTATTCCTGTGCTTCTATCCATCATTTCCAATTTGATTACTTCCAGTTGCCCTACATTCATTGCTCTAACATGCCAAATTGCAAACTTGCTAACTTTGGTAAAGCTGCGATGAGACGGTCGCATTTGGGATCCCTAGGGGTTGTTCCAGGAACGTCACTACTGTCATTCCTACTTATTACCTCCCTTGACTCTTACCCAGTAGCATTTTTGGGTCCGTTCAAGCCAGGAGGTCTCAATGTCCAACAGCATACCTATCATGGCTGTAGTTTGTGTCAGCTTGAGTGTTTTCTTAGCAGTCATGTAGAAGTGGTTTGCAATTGCTTTTCTATGCCCATATCGTTGTGGATATTCATGCATTGGTGGGCCTGATGAGCCGAAGATCTCCCCTTACTGTGTTTAGTCCGCCAGCTGAAGCGGCATGCCAAGTTGTGGTTTTTGTCGTTCACAGCCAATTTCTTGGGGCCAGTAGTATGAGTTAAGCGTTCGAGAAGCTGCCCCATGCGTTGAGCCACTGACTGGAGCTAATATTGCAATGAAAATTCATGCTTTTTGATTGCTTTCTCTGGTCACTTTGGGCTGGTTGATTTTTTTTGTGATCGACTTGACCTTTTGCCATTTGAAAAAATTCTTGTAGTTTGGAATTTTACGATTGTATTGTGAGCTGCATTCTTGCTACAACATTACTCTTTTTTACCAGTCATGCTTTGAACACGATGGGGAGAAGGAAGTGATTATTTTTTACCCATTAACCTTTGGTTTTTTGAAAATACACAAAACAAAATTAGTGGTGTAGTGATGCATATTACTTGAACAGCATATAAAAGGTGATTAAGTAGACTGGCCAATGGATTATGCAATCTGATGCAATAGCTTAGCTCACAAGGAAAAATGACAATTTTTTCACGGTGGTTCAAAACTTTTTGCCACGATTGTACTTTGGCCACAGATTAGAATTTGCCTATGTTTCAAAATGTTTCCATGTTCCCAACCAGCAATTTGCACATTACACAGAAACCTAATGTAGGTTGCAGCAGAAAAGGGTTTTTTGTTTTTGACTCCATTTTTGACTTTGCGAGAAATAAATAAAAAGTATACAACAGAACATTTAATTTTTGAAATGTATAAAATTAGCACCAGAAGCTAATTATTACGCATTATTAGTAATATTGGGCCTACCCATAAAAGCAAGCTAAAATATTTAAAAAGAGTAACCGCGTACTTAATGAGAGAGTCATTTTTGAACAGGGTATTGTTTTTTTTAATTGTGGATAAAGTAAAGGATGCAAAAGAGCTTTTGTTTGGTTCCCATGTCACAGATTTTTAATAGAAATATGTTACAATTTTTTTATCAGGCGGGTAGTGGTGGTTGTCATTTTGCAGCCTAAGAATGGGCTGTTTATTTTACGCTGTAGACCTAAATGCTCGTTTTTCATTATTTTCGTCGGTTTCAAAAGAGGCTTCTGAGGTCTAAGAGATTGCTGATAATCCACAGAATAATGTCAGTTTCTTATAAACAAAAAAAAATAATTTTTTTTGCGAAATTACGAAATAGGTTAGAACACCTACAGATTGATCCATTATGATTGCATTTTGCAGCACGTTGCTATCTGTTTTTCTCATGTAAAACGCAAGCATTTCTTTCATTTCCGTTGCTTTCCAATCCAAAGATATTATGCACCTCAGGTGGTTTCGCAGTCTTGATAATTAGTTTGATTTTTCAACGTGGAAACAACTGCGACTTTGAAGTCTATCTTTGGTATAGAATGTTTTCCCCATTATGCATGATGTACAAGAGAGGAAGACTAAGAAGCAAATGCACAAAGAGCTATAGTATGGGACGTCTTCACTGCAATTTGAAACAATGGCATAAAACTAAATACGATTCTTTATATTCTAAATTTGCAAAAAGGAAAGATGAAACTTATTCCTTAAGGTAGAGAAAGGGAAAAAATTAGCAGTGTGCAAACAACACTTGAAAAAATTACAACCCTTACAAGCAATAAACATTGAAAAAAATTACAACCCTTACAAGCAATAAACAAGAAGGTGGTGAAAATTATGACATCTCCCACCAGCCTTTTCTTTTGCCAAGGCTTCTTGTATCAAATGTAAAGGCTCCTTGGCCATTTGGAACACCACTTCACGATTTCCAACGGTGAGTACTTCACGCAAGAGACACTTCCAAAACTCATGACTACCCTCAATTGCCTGTCTTGCCGAACTGTACAGTGTTCACTTTTTCGTTCACAACTTGAAACTTAGCATAAGAGGCTTGATTTTTGGCCAAAAACTGTCAATGATATCTACTTAAAAGCCAGGATAGTAGGTAAGTATTTTCAGCACTCCAGTCAAGCCTACACCTCATTCAGAAACATTAATTCTAAGATTGGTTTCACGTATCTGTAGCTTTTAGTTCAAAATGTGAAAACACGTTAAAACAGTGAAACATTCTTCTAATGTTGCAGCGCTTCATTCTCTCTGAAACTGATGGTCAGTTGTGTGCAGCCGATTGGTGAAATACCGCTTTTTACATCCGATGAGTGGCAGTTAATCGTAAAAGTACTTCGTCATTTGTAGCCATGTTTTGTAATTACCAAAAATCAAGTGTTGAAGAGCCACTTCTCCAGCATTGGACAGATATCTTTCTGAATCTAGTGTAACAGATTCCAGCGTTGCAACGATGTTTATCCCAACAACTCAATAGACATTATGGATTCTAAAGGTCAATTGATAGGGGTCCTTGCAGAAACGAGATTCAAAGGAAGGTACTTGCGACATAAATTTGTACTTCTTGTACTTTTACTTTTACTTTACTTTTTACATCTACTGATGAAAAAACAATGGTGCTACAGGAAGTAAAAATAGTTTTTAAAAAACAGATGTAACGAGACATTAAAAGAGAAGAAATTGAAAAACAAACTGAATCTTTGCAAAGACAAATAAAGCAAAGCCCCACAGAAGGACACCCATGTAGAGTTTTGATCTTGCTGCGATGAGCTCTTTGGTGAAAGAAAGACCGACCTATTTTGGAAGAAGCCGGAAGAAGAGCAAAAATGCACACTTCGTTTCTCGGTTTTGGAAACTGAGCGAAAAGCGTGATTAAACATGCCAAATACTGCTTGTGTAGTAGAAACAAAACGAAGCATATGTTACTTGCCTTTGACAACTTGTGAAACAACATCTATCTATGCCGGCTTCAAGTTTATACCTAAAGGCTAACTTCGGAAGCTAGTAACTACTTTAAAGATAAGTGTATTCCCAGCTTATACCTCAAATTGTTAAAAAACTGCTTTTTCTTTACCACAACTTGAATAGACTTAAAACAGTGTTTTCCTGGTGTTTAAAGTGCAAATTAGTCAATCAATGAGATTTGGAATTTTATTTTGTTTATTTGCCTCCTTTTCTTTAGTTCCGCGTTATTTTTAACCGTTAGAACTTGAAAAAACCCGATGAATCAGCCGAAATTTTTATCAGTGCGGTCAGATCGGGATACCAGTTAAGTCAGAAAGCCGGTACCAACTTGCTTTTTTTTCATTTTTCAGGTTCCCATCAAAGTTCTTTGGTCGGCTTTATGGCCTTGGCGTTTTTGTTGCAGGCAGTTTTGGTGTGTTGCAGTATGTACTTTTTCTCATTACGACATCATACTGTGAAAAGGATCCATACTGGGTATGTTTATTTGTGAAATCTTGGTATGGATGGCAATATTTTATATCTATATATGAATATATAGAATAACAGTTAACAAGGATTTTAAAAATATACTGTTAGTAAAAGTTCCTTTTGTACATTGTGTTACATTCACAAATTCATACTGTCGATTCATACATACGTAACATACTGGCTCTTGCTAAGGCGCTGATCATGCAATTTCTGAAGGCCTATAGAAGTCGAAAATATTTAAGTCCAGTGACTTTTTAAGTTAGTAATTGTCTATTCCCAGGTAGGGTGACCATTGGAATATAACATCTTCCTCTCTAGAAGAAAGCGAACCATTGACCACTTTCTCCAGCTGTTTTACGTAGCGTTCAAATTTAAAAATGAATGAAACCAGACTTCCGGTACTCCTTGTGATTAGGAAGGAACTAATTCCTTGTGTAGGGTCTACCTTGTTAAACTTACCTTCACAAACAGATACGACACTTTTTGGATTTCGATTTAGTAGAAAAATAGCAGAGACTTTTGTGGTTTTTGTCTTCTTAGGAAAATGGCAGAGAAGAGAAAGTGTCGTCAGTATTCAATCAATTATTTAAAATTTGGATTCATTACATCACCTCTAAATTAACGGCAACCGATATGTTTACAGTGTGAAGTTGTGTTTTCGAACGAGGCTATGAAACTATCAAGGTTGAGCAAACTTTTGGAAAGTAAAAACGGAGATGAGGTCAATTTAGATGTGAGTTTTTTTCGAAAATTAAAGGAGCAATACACTAAACGAACGACTGTTATATCTCTTTTCAGAAGACAGAAAAACAAAACAACAAGGGCCTTAATGCCGCTTGCAACCTATCTTTGATGGTCGCAAATTGTGCCAAACTGGATACCATTGGAGAGACACTGATACTACCTGCAGTGAAGGAAGTTATCACAACAGTGATGGAGCGTTATGTTAGTGGAATCTTGTCGTCAATCCCGCTCAGCAACAATTCTGCCTCACGCAGAAATGACGAGATGGCTGATAATATCAAGTTAAAGCTCTGTGACGATCTGAAGAACTGCGAATGTGCCATTCAGTTAGATGCGTATACCTTGCGAAATAGCGAGGCCTTGCTCTTGGCATATGTGCGCTATTTGAGATATAATTCTGTCAGAGGAACTTTTATTCGCGCCATCTCTAACCACGGACACGAAAGGCTCGTCTATAATTGAAGTGCTAAAGGAATTTTTCAATGAGAAAAGCATTCCTTTGAATAATATCATTGAATGTGCTACTGATGGGGCTCCAGCAATGATCGATAGTCAGCGTGGTTTTATAGCTCACCTAAAAAACGAATCACGTGGAGTATTTGCGATTCACTACGTAATCCATCGCCAATATCTCGTCGCTTGAAGACTGAGTGAGCGCCTGAACTCTTCACTGCACACCGTAATCTAAGCTGTGAATTCACTGAATTGTCTTCTGTTGAGAATTTCAAGGTTGGATTTTTTTCATTTTTATGGAGGGATGGGGTAGGGGTGTTAAACCTTTTTTATTTTCACAAAGGGGTTGTTTGCCGAGAAAAGGTTGGAAAACACTGACATATTGTCACTAAGGCTATACCAAGAACTTGAAAAATATCGTTTCGATTTTTTGTGTGGCTAAAAAGCAAAAAAGTTGATGAATAAAAAACAAAACTGGGTGCTTTTGAAAGTTTCACTGTGTCACGAAATTACAGCTGTTGATATGGTGTTGCTGCCCCACCGTCCAAGTACTGTTGACGTAAGACAACGTTGGACTTGTTTTGACTTCCCTTAGTCGTAAACATTTATTTAGGACACTAGCTATCTCCACCTTTATCTGATTTTTATTAACGAAGCAGATAAAGTATACACGTCAGCATTTCAAATCATGAAACGGATAAAATCTCACTTTGATACACAAAACGAGCGAAGTACGGCTCTAGCCTATGGAGTAGGCAGAATTATTTTGTTTGAATGATTAAAAAATTTAGATACCAAGTCACTTTTTCTCCTGAAATAACCAGAGCATAACTTCGAATTATGTGATATCATTTGACTCACGCATGAGGAAATTATAACTGACTCGTGAGATAAACAGAAAATCATTTCAACACAAATGGAGCATCACTTTTAGAAAATACGTAAAAGATAGTTTTAGATTATGAAATGAGCAAAGTGTCGCCTCTGTTCACAAATACCAAAATTTAGCGGCATTCTCAACCACTGATTGTTTAGTTGGCACGTATTATATGTACCAAAGGCTATTTTGGTTACTTACTCTTTGATGCTTTGTTGCCTTTACTTCCACTGAAAAAGTGCAAAAAGAATAAAGTTGTAATCATTGTAGTGTTTGAAATTCTACTCCATAATGTCGATATTGTTTGTTGCTGTTTGAGTATCTCTTGTTTATTTGTTTTTAGATGAACTTGTTATTACTCATTCTTAACATTGGAACAACTGCCTTGCCTATCTATATTTACTCATTCAGTAAACAAGCAGAAGAACATGGAGTTTTACGTGATAGAAGAATTTTGCTTATTAACGCAAACCCAACCATTCCAAAAATTTCTGGTTATTACTCCACATAATATCGAAATAGACTGCTTTTTCAACAATACTAGTGGAGGGTTTAATTAGCTTTTGTCAGTTGGTTTTCAAGCACTGGGATAAAAACAGTTATGAAAAGATTGAAAAGCAGAAGAACAAAAACTTCAAAACGACCAGACAAAAAATAAATCGTGTTTGTTAAATGTGTTTTAAAGGAATTTTGAGTTGATATATTCCTCATTTTGTTCTGTTCTGTTCTGTTCTGTTCTGTTCTGTTCTGTTCTGTTCTGTTCTGTTCTGTTTTGTTTTGCTTTGTTTTATTATCACGAATTGTGGTCACAAGTGATCGTCACAACTTAATGTTTGTTACTGTAATTGAGTATTAGATATTGTTTTTGTAAATGAAAGAGTTTGAATTTATGATTTTGTTCCGAGATATGTAAACTGATTAAACATAAATAAATAATGGATTAATAAAAAAAAATTTTTTTTCNGATATATTCCTCATTTTGTTCTGTTCTGTTCTGTTCTGTTCTGTTCTGTTCTGTTCTGTTCTGTTCTGTTCTGTTCTGTTCTGTTCTGTTCTGTTCTGTTTTGTTTTGCTTTGTTTTATTATCACGAATTGTGGTCACAAGTGATCGTC
The DNA here is from genome assembly GCA_003991215.1 of Morbakka virulenta. Taxonomy (NCBI): domain Eukaryota; kingdom Metazoa; phylum Cnidaria; class Cubozoa; order Carybdeida; family Carukiidae; genus Morbakka; species Morbakka virulenta. The sequence continues at coordinate 2,353,254 of RDPX01000180.1, read as the reverse complement.
ACAACTTAATGTTTGTTACTGTAATTGAGTATTAGATATTGTTTTTGTAAATGAAAGAGTTTGAATTTATGATTTTGTTCCGAGATATGTAAACTGATTAAACATAAATAAATAATGGATTAATAAAAAAAATATTTTTTTCTTTGTTTTTGCAGTTCTTTTTTTTTGGTCAACTTGTGTTTTCAGCCACTTTTTTCCACTTTACATGTACTTGATGTTGCAGATTTGCATGTACTATGTTTTTGAAATTGCAAGACATCATCTTGGATGACTTGTTTTTTCAGCCAGAATTTGGGACATTTTACTTACAAATGCTTACTGCTAGAAAACGGATTTTGTACGCAGATATTTGATTAAGCAAGAGCCTGTTCTGGGTACTGTATCCGAAGGTAAGGCTCTAGTTCCGGAGTTCTAAAAGTTTTTGGGATAATCTGGTTAGCCCTTGTAATGGTTTCATCTGCAGGGGTCCACGATATTGATCAAATATCTTCTTTTAAGGTAACAGGGGCAGATGGATCTCATACCTCTCATATGAAGTCAGTCTAAGAGGAGGATACTCCAAAAGTATAACACCCAGTTGCCTTGCAGGATTTGCTTCTCTAATCAAAGGCTAGCAGAGAAGCAGTAAATATACTGGAGGAAAGCAAAGGGAAACTACTGCTGTATCCTCCCATGAACAATGCTATTCTACAATCAAGTTTGTACACAGATCAATGACTTGAATCTAAATTCTGTCGTGGAGAACAGCATTGCTTCGTCCAGTGGGATATTTTTGGGGGAACAGGTGAATACCTACCGTACAACAACTAGTTTGAATAGCTTCTGGTGGAAGCCACCGAAGAAAAAAATAGGAGGAAAAAATCATCACTTTTATTCTTGGAACATAAGAACTCGACATCAGAAAGGAAATTTGGACAATGTTAAACAAGGAATGCCTAGAATGAAGATCCGTATATACTATGTGAGGTAAAGTGGACAGCCTCTGGCAATATGAAATCGGATGATGTTTACTACTATTTCCTCAGAAGTTGCTAAACACGGGAGGAGTGTTGCATTTATCACAGAGAAGGTAGAGGATAAGTCACAGAATGGTTTTTGAGCAGTATCAGAGTGATAATGATCAAACTCGGTAATAAACCACTTGACCAAAACATCATTTAGTTGCATGAGCCAATGTGAAACAGAACAGTAGAAGAACTTGAGACATTTTACAATGACATTGAACAGCCTTTGAAATAAAACAAAGATTAAAACAGCACACACACATCACCATGACACGTGAAGACCCAAATTGGGGAACTGCCGTTTCAGAAACACAGTTGGTCCTTTCGGGCTCGGTAAAAGAAAGATTGGGGATCAACATGCTTATGGAACAGGCCCATGCCAGATAATAAGCAACTTGGCGAAGGCAAGGAGATCACAGAAGTCCCCAAAGACCATTTTAACCAAGAAGAGGAATAGGAACTCGATGATTTTATGCAAGACGTATGAAGAGGCAGATTGCAACAGCCATAACTACACATTTGTATCAAAGATAAGCTTTCGACTGAAAAGACTGAAAAAACATAGAAGGAAAAACCAACTATCTCGCCTGCAAACTATTGCTGAGATTCGAAGAGAGTGCGCTGTCCAAAGTCAAAAACAGGTTTTGGAGCAGTTGAAACAAGCTGAAACAAATTGGCATAACTTGAAGGAGTGTCAGCAGCAGCGAATGCAGCCCTCCTTACGAAAAGTCAGGATCTAAAAGGTAATAGATGACACTTGAGATGCTAGACGTAATGGAAACGAGAGGAAAAGCTAAGAATATTACCAAGACTGGGTACAAAGGCATAAAGAGTGAAATTAATGCAGTGAAGCAAAAGTAGGTTGGCTTAGCTTGAAATGCAAAAAGAGAGAACAGCATTACACGAGGGACTCTAAACCATGCATCTTAAGATCACGATACTCGGCGGGAGGAAATCCTCCCGTGGAAAGGGGACAGTAACAGGAAAAAATTGAGGCGTAATAATGAAGAAACGCAAGATCCTGGAAAGATGGGCGGAGTATGTAGGTGAACTATACAACTCAGAGGGTAATCAAAGTTACACTTTGAGAAACAACTTTGAAGTACTTGTCAATCTTAAAACGTGAGCTGTATTATGCCTTGAAGCAAATAAAGCACGGGAAGTCACCAGGGCCGGACGATGTAACGGAATAGATCTGATTACTACTTCGTTAGAAACATCAAAAGGACAGGAGACATGTCATCAGACGTACTGAAATCAAGGTTCATTGCCAGGAGGCATCGACTGTAAACTGCAAAGCACTGTCAGTTTAATAAGCCATCTTAACAGAATACTAATTATAATTGTGATTTTCAGGGAATTTTGACTTAATGTCATTGTCATAGTGGCGAAAATAACATAGGCGTTTAACGTTGAATATTACGCACTGAATCTGTTGCATGCCAGAATATTAACGACTTCCTCTGCAATTACACCTGTGTAAATGGTTTAGGTGAAAAGTTTGCAGAGATAATTAAACAGGTATTGTAATTTTTGTAATTATTGTAAATAAAGAAAACAAACACTGGAAGTGCAATGGACAGACTTGTCTAGTTAACTCAGCGTAACTACAAAGAGAAGCAATAAGAATGATGAAGAAACAGCGGTTTTTTTAGAGACTGGAAATATTTCAGCGTCAGTAAGAACAAACTACTTGCTCCAGTTTTTTTGTGTACTAAACGAGTGTATTATTCTAATTTACACAACGGTTGGAACGCCACAAGTTTACACGATTTAATATTATTAGTTATTTGTTCTGTTTAAAATTGGACAGCTGCTAGAATGTGTTTGACATAACACTTTTTGACAAAGAATTCACAGGCTTGAGGACATACACTTCCTTCTTCATGCAATAAAAATCTGGTTCGCCAGTCCTGTACACTTTCATAGTTAACGGAAAGTGTAAATCTTTTACGACGCGTATCATATTACCTTCCATGGGACTTTTAAGAAACTAATTAACGCCAGTTATCGAATTATGTGAATGTAATTGAGTAGTAATGTTTTGCAACAAGGGCCATGTCCTCCTGTATTTCATTACTATCTATAATGGTTCATGGATTCTACAAAAAAGACGGTTTTTTCCATCGACACTTTGCCGTCCCAGCTTTGATTGGAAAGCAGTATGTGGTATATATGCATCATATTTGAGTCATATATGGATCGCTTGTCAGTCTTTTGACTAAGGTTGAGTGTAGAGCTTTGATGTCTCCTTAGTCGGTTTTTAAGTTACAGGGCTCAACCACGCAGGACGGGTGGTATTTAAATGCTTGAGCGCTGTTTGCTTTTCACAAAACACTAACATTATTTATTCTTATGCACTTCATCCCTATGAGAAACTCTAGGCCACTGTCAGTTGCCAATCTCTTGAACTCTTTTTGCTATCTTTTGCCATAACTCGTTTAGATAGATGTGCCCTAATTGATATTTCCCATGTTCTTAATTTAACTGCGCATTTATTTATCCACATTTAGCGTGTGCGCTAACAATGCATTTTCACGTCTGTTGATTCTAGTTACAATATCACTCAGTTCTACCTGAGCCTAGAATGAAGGTGAAACTTGTAAGCCATTAAAACTACACTGATTAACCCACGCGAAGCTGTTATCTACCTAAGGCGATTCTGGAAAAATCATGTCAGTTCAGCCCTACATTCAACAACTACAACAGCAATGTCGAACCTCAATTATACAATGAGGAAAGTTTTAGAGACACAAAAAGGGAAAAACCACACTTGCACTTCATTTGTCTACGAATTCTGTGTCCCTTTTGGCAAACAAAAACACTAACATAATGGGCTTAAATTTTCCCTAGGTGGAATACTAAGAATAGTTTGGGATGTTAGCTTGTGTAAAACTGCCATCTTTCACCATTAGTATACTGTGCATGAACCATGGCTTTCAGTTGAAATAACATTCATTAAAGATCTGAGAAAGACATAATGCCCCGCTCACTCGAATTATCTCTGTTACTTTTACAGTTTGCAGAGGGATAAATCACAAATGACGTCAACTACTTAGAGGGATAAGGGGGGGGGGGGAGTACCAAAATGTTGACAGAAGTTAACAATATTTTGGATAAGGAGTGAGAGGAGGATGAAGGTTGACGTCATTCTTTGAAAAAACTCAATAATTCTGAAAAGTTAACCCTTCTTTTAACTCACTCAGGTGTTTATAAACAACCAGAGATTCATTCGACAACAGACATGCCNGACGCAAATACTTGGGGGGATAGGGGGGGGGGGGAGTACCAAAATGTTGACAGAAGTTAACAATATTTTGGATAAGGAGTGAGAGGAGGATGAAGGTTGACGTCATTCTTTGAAAAAACTCAATAATTCTGAAAAGTTAAACCTTCTTTTAACTCACTCAGGTGTTTATAAACAACCAGAGATTCATTCGACAACAGACATGCCTGAGGTACTGACGGACATCTGTTCAGGAATATAAATGGGAGTGAAATTGATGTGAGTGAAGCAGAGGATGAACAGAGCAGAGGCGATGACGATTTTACTTCACGAGTAGAATTTGATGGGAATATTTTTGACGCCATTGAGTTTTTTCAAAGTATTAAAAACAGAAAGGTTCAATTGAAAGGTTATTTCACGCAATTGTTTTTTCTCTTAAGTTTTACATTTCACTCGGAGGTACTTTTATCACCCTTGCTTGAAACTTCTAACCCCCTTTTAGTTAAAAACACATAAATTAAGAATGTAGTGTCAATATTTTATCTTCGTTTGCAGAAAAAGTTCAAGAAAAAAGTGCCCAAAATTGACGTCAACTTTACATCCAAAAGTTGACAAGAGTTCACAAGAGGGAGGTTTAAAGGGTTGAAAAGTGGTTGACGACATTTGCGAACGATCCCACAAGCTGGTACACAGAATGTACTAGCTTGAATGGTAAAACCCTGCGTAATCGTGAGCACACTGCACAATGCATCTGAATTTATGTTGTAATACTACCACCCGTATGTTTTAACAGGAAACACAACACAACAAAAAGTTTCGCAACCTATTTGCTTAGCTTGTATGTAAAACGATTAGCCGTAGTATAATGTGCCAGAATAAAAGACAACTTTATTTTCGGCATATTGTATGCCTTTGTTACTCTGTCTTTGTATTGATTGATACAGCTCCAAAGTAAATTAAGTGGATTCATTTGGTAGCTAACAAGGGAAAGGAAAACAGCATTTAATATGTACTATATTTAAGTGTTTTCCATTTCCTGAAAGCTGATTAGTCTATTTGATCTATTCAATTGTGGCATCACATGGTTAAAAGCAATGGTAAAACCAGGGTAAATAGACCGTATAGTAAGAGTGCAGTCCCTGAAAAATTGTTTAAATAAGAAATCACTGTCTTGTTATTAGAGTTTTCTCAGCAATTTGATCAGTTCGCCACTTCAAATCCATTTTAATTGTTGCAAAAACCAGCTGTAACAAGCTCATAATAAGAAAAACGCACTCCTGATTCCATGAGCATACGCAGTCGAGGTGTTACAGTGGTGAATATAGTTTTTAGACAAAACTTTTAATTGGCTCTTAGTCGAAGAAGTAAAATTGGTACTTCTTTTAAGTTTTAAAATTATTTCTCGTAATGGAAACGGAACTGGTTTAACATGACAGTTTTCTCTGTCCTTAACACGGTTTAGGGTCAAATGTAGGCCAACTATTAAATGAGTAAGGGAAAATCTACGTTTTTGTAGATCGTGAAGTATTAGTAGTGAATTTATCTTGTGAATCATCATCTCGGTACAAGAGTAAAATCATTGCCAACACTTGAAATCTGCATGGGACTCTATAGAAACATAGTTTTCCCTTATTTGAATTGTGTTTTTTTGTTCCGATCTTCCAGAAGCAATATTACATTAGTTATTGATTTTGAAAATGGTATTAAACCCTTTTAACTACTTTTTCCCCTCTCCTTTGCGTTTTCATTGCCATTTAGTTTCTCTGCATCGCCGAATTAAAAATTCTTTGCCCGTTTTTAATAAGTAGTTTCGTATGGCTTTGTTGTTTATATTTCCACTCCAGTTTTTTTGAGCCATTTAATGTGTTCCTGACTCCAGGAATGTATTGTCGTGTATCCGCCAGGGATCTTTGTCATTGGGCAGGCTAGGACCAGGTGTTCTGTGTCCTGAGGGGCAATTTGTCATTTGGGGCAGGTAGCAGACTCTCGCAGGCCCCATTTGTGCAGATTGGCAGCGGTTCTGCCGTGGCCTGATCTCAGCCTGTTGGCCGTGGTCCACTGTCTTCTATTGGCGGTCTTCAAACCTGGTTGCAGGCGTGTAGGGTCTTCTATAAGGTCTCCCCCTCTTGGG
>RDPX01000180.1:2215358-2345332 GCA_003991215.1 Morbakka virulenta | reverse complement strand
TGTTGAAATCCCCGGGTATTATCGTAGGGTGATTGAAAAGAGGGAGAGGTGGGTTTGGTCAGGGTACGTTTGGTGGTTTATAAACGTTGACTATGTTGACTTCGCCCACTTTCACAACTGATGTGTGGTTATTGTTGTTGATCTCGGTCTCGACCTCTGTCACCAAGTGGGGATCTCTGTCAAAAGTCATGGTGCCATACTTTTCATGGTGTATCTTTGATATTACTGTGTAACAGCGGATGGAGTATCTGGAGGGTGGGTTTTCCTCTTTGGTGTGAGTTTCCTGTAGGATCAGTATGTCTACATCGTGCTTTAGTAGTATTCGGGCTAGGTACTCGCATTTGGTCATCGAAATACCTTCGATGTTCAGGGACATGATTCTCAAGGCTAAATCAAATGTGATTGTGTTGGGTTTGGAACCTTGCTTATTTTTCGACGCTGCCGGGTTTCCTTCAGCAGAGACGCCGGCCTTTTTATCCTGGGCGACTTCCGATCTAGTATGGTGTCTTCTTTGAATTGCGCTCATTATGATTTGGAGTGGACCCGGGAGGAGACATGGTCTCGTTCGGGTGCCGGGATTGGATCCCTCTTGGTCTAACTTCTCTACTTTGGTCGCTCCAACAAGTTTGGCTGCGTCCTTAGTGTCATTAAAGTGAACGAGTCCTCACACTGCGACAGAGTGGGGATCCAGGTCGTGAGGTAGGGAAGCTGATGAATCACCATCTTGCCGCCAGCTACTAGATAGACGCAGAGAATAGTGTCACCCATTAGCCGCCGGTTACCGGTCAGTCGCTAGTGGGATCACCGTAACCCAGGTAGGGGGCTGTCGGGTACTGGACATTTGCCAGAGGTCGCCCGGAGATACTAGTGTTTCGAGGTACTCTCATTCTGTCCTCTAGAAAAAAATCTCCACTAGCGGATGTAGTTTATTGTCATACCCAGGACTTCCCGTTTTTAAATGCAATTCCTCACGTTGAGTTTGGTTTCAACTCATATTTTAGCCCCACATTTTGCTCTGGGATAATTTTGCACCTATGCGCAATCATTTTTATCTTTCAATTAGTTTCGGGCTTGCGTCTTCCCGACTGTTGAAAAATCACTTTAAGAGAAACCATTTGAATATTTTACTTTGACTGACCAATGAATTTCTCTGCTGCTACACTCCCAAGGATTTATTCAGGAACTTGATAAAACCACCGGCAAATTCAATATCATAATGTTGTCTTTATTTGTGCTCAGGCTAATCCAAAACCCTGACAGTTTTGACCTACGAGTTTTGCTATTTACTTTTTGCTTTTTTTGTACTTGTTTTAAATATTCCTCTTTGTTGTGCGAGATTAAAGCCGTGTATCCATTTTCATTGACATTGTGATTTAAAAGAAGGTTTTCAGGGCCACCATTACTATAAACCCTAAAGTTATGAATGGCATTAGTATCAATTGATTGGTCTGTTACACGTGTCGGCAATTTTGATGAACTTCTGTCTGCTTTAAGATAATCTGTTTTTAAACATCAGGTCTTGCTTAATATCTACTATTTGATATTTTACAAGAGCAAAAGTAATTGTTGAATGAGGACCAAAAAAAGAATTGGTTTATTTTTTTTTTCATTTAGTTTTTTTTAGCACAAGTCAACATTAAAATGCAAATCACACCATCTGATGACAAAGGCAGTTTTAATGAAGAGACTCAATTACTTTTTGCATGGCGCGTAGTTTGCTTTCAAATGGCTCTTTAATTTTAGTAGAACTAGAGAAGGTCTACTGTAGCATAATAGGCCACGCTGGGACAAAAGTAAAAGATATAAAAATTGAAACTTTAGATGAGAGTAAGCTCCACTTATTCCTTTCTGGCAACGGGTTGTCCGGGTCAAACGGAGTGGGCTTTCTGGTACATGTCTTATGTACAATCTTTGGTAGCTACCGGCCTATTTCTAACCGTCTTGCAATGCTCACTATAAAAGGAAAATACACTAAAATAGTAATTATACAGTGATATTTCTCACCTTTAGACCATGATGACAGAGAAGTGGATGAGCTTTATGTCCAAGTCCAGAGATTGGTAAACAAAATACCAAAACGTGATCATATTTTCACCATAGGCAGCTTCAACTGTAAGGTAGGCAACCTGAATGCAATTTTTCCAGGTGCAATTGGCCAGTATACCCTTGGGACTTCTAATCCCAGAGGTAAAATGCCGGTATAATTTTGAGTGCAAAATAATCTAATAGTCACAAATCTTTTTTTCAAGATACGAAAACTTGATACCAGGACATAACCAGATGACAAAACTCAAAATCAAATTGATTTTATCTTGTCACGCAAACCTTACAGCAGACAAAATGACTTAAGACAGCTCAACCCTTAATATACTAGACATTACTGACCATGGAATGATCAGAGCAAAAGTGAGATGGAGTTTCACATACCCAAAGAAGGAGGCAAAAGGGGGTCAGATAAAGTTAGACCAGATAAGTGATAGAAAGAGGCAAGGGACCTTTCAAGTTGGGTTGGAAACTAGGTTTGCTGTTCCCTCAATAATAATTATTATTTGAAATTCATTAAGTTCCCCAGGCTCCATATTATAATATGGAGCCTGAGGAACTTTATAAAAACATGAAATCTGGAGTTGATGAATAAGACTAAAAATGCTTTGACAAAAAAGTGCAAAACCACACTGAGTGGGTGTCTGATGAAGCAAAACATACCATAAAACATAAAAGCAGTATCAGGCAGCATCATGGTACCTTTTCATAAGAATATGGAGAAGCAAAGGCCATACCAAAATGATCGGTCAAAAGGGACAAGCTACAGAACCTAGAAAAATAAATAGATTTGATGAGTTCTTTGCCAACAAACAGATAATACTACAAAATAATACGTAAACTAAAAGCAAAGCCCAAAAACATTAGCTGGGGAAAAAGGGACAAAGATGGAAAAATCTTGAATGAAAAGGAATCCATCTTAGAACTGTGGGCAGCTTAGAATAGAATTGTAACTAGCTTTTCCATTATCGGTTACCAGCTATCTGACCTGAGTTATGCAGATGATATAGGAGGAATAAGCAGCTCATTGGAGGACTTAAAGAACTATCTTGATGCCCTAACCAGATATGCAGGAGAGGTGGGACTGTGTTTGAACGTCAGCAAGACAAAGTTTATGTCTACTAAAAAGAATCAACAAAGTGACAATCCAACCATAGATGGAAGAGGTATTGAAAGGGTTGCAGAATTTGTCTACATTTGAGTCAAGTTGTAATGTATAAAACTGCTGCTATTACCCACAGGATTGGCTTGGGTTGGGGAGCTTTTGAAAGGAACAAGATACTATTGACATCAAGGAGAGTGCATATGCATATCAAGAAAAGAGTTTACGACACCTACATTCTTCCAGTTGTTTCATATGGACTTTACTTAACTGGACCTCCTTGTTATGTACGAAAATTGAGAACTTTCAATACAGGATTGTGGCAAATAAGGCACTTCTTGATAAAGTAAAGATAGGAGATTTTAGATAAACAATAGGATTGAAGTACCTGATATGTACAGTCAAATGTAGAGCTTTAAAGTTACATGGGCATATAAAACCGTCCCAAAAGGGTCTGTCAAAAATATATGATGGAAGAAATGATTTTGATGACCAGCCTGTGGAAGGCGGAGAAAACGTATAATGCAAAATAAGTATTAGGTACTAAGTCTAAGTATAACTCTAAAATAATAAAAAATATTGTATAAAACTAAGGGCATTCGTGGTACGTTTTTGTACATTACACGTCTTTTTTATGTGCTGTTACACCCAGTTGCTCTCATCCAGAAAAATCATTCTCCACCATATTAGCCAAATTGCTTAAGATGACATACGCATTCAGTTCTCAGAAAGTTCACACCGAATGCATTGAACACCAACCGGTTCCCAACTTGAGACTGGAGAACGAAACCAATTAAATTTGAAATGGGAAGGCAGAAAGCCTGTCAGTTGGCAGTACTTTTAACCAAGCGTATTGCAATAAAGAACCTTTGCAGAAATTCCCCCAAACAGTGCTACATATCAGTGTTACATGGGTACACATACATATCAGTGTAACAGAAATAGGTTACCACGGTGGGCTCTTTATGCCAAACAACAAGTCTTTACCCTTGTAAAAGCTCGTGTGATCAGAAACGTTTCTCAAACTTCTAATTGTATATTGTTGTAAATAGAAGCTTTTACTTTGAAGTGATATGTCACTTTTGTATGAAGATTTCTTGTCCCACGCAGACCACCTAGTTAATGGGGGTCTGGTCCGATTGTCTATCGTTTTGCAAATTAATCACAAACCAATAATCAAATACATGTCTTACCAACCTTCATTAGGTAGTAGCCCCAAGTCACAATGACCTCAGCTTTAAACCTGATTTTATTTCTCCGTATTGTAATCTGTTTTTATGGTGGTATTCGATTTGATCCTCTTTTTGTTTGGGAACTCCTTGGTTTACTACCAACTCATCAAATAGAGGTCAAGGCTGGTTATGGCTCATTCTATCAAGCATTGCTTGAAAAGTGGAGGTTTGGACACAAGTGTGGAAACAGCATTTGTCCCTGTTGGGCAGGATTGGGGTGGGGGGAGATATGGATGGGCGTGTCCCGAAAAGCACTTGCTACTTGCATTTGTTATGTTGTAAGTGTGGATCCTGTTTTATACTATACAAGCTGTAAGGATTTGCACATAGCGTTCCTTATAAAGTACTATTTGCGTTACAAGGCTCTACACATGTTCTTGCAGTATGCAGTTCAAAGGTCTTTATTTTAACGTGTTATTTAATCTCCAACATAACCCTGGGACCAAAATGATGTAACAAGATAACGATAACCAGACAGTATTATCCTTACCTGGTAGTTAGATCATATTCATAGCTCTAATCAAGACACAAGCAGATGTGTTTCAGGTGTCGCTACTTCATGCAGGTTTTTCCTGCTAAGAGAAAGGACAAAAGGCATCGAATGCCTGTTGTTCTTGCCATCTTAAATTTCTTGAAACCAATAAATATTGGTTGTGATTTTATTGATAGGAGGCATCAAAGTTTCCAAAAACACACATTTGGCATACAGGTTTTCCATATAGTAGTGAAATGAGATGGCACGAACGCGTTGCCAAATCCTGACAGCTAAATAAAAGTGTTTGTTCAGTTAATTGATATATGTGCTTGTTTGCCTATTTTGAGTGAATGTGGGCGTTAAGATTTAAGCGGCTGCAGGTGTTAGCATTTTTTATTCATTAAGATGGTCACAAGGAACAGAAATTCCAATTGGAATAGAGGGTAGATATACAGTTATATTGTGATAATAGAATATTATCTACCAATGCATTTCATTGCCATCAGATAAGATTGACGCCAGTTTTCTCGGAATTAAGAAAATCTACAGGTAATAGGTACACCGCACGACTTTTCATACGTGCTATGGAAACTGCAATTCTCTTTGAAAGATGTGTATGGTTGCCAGGGCTTTTTTTGGTTGTATAAAAAATTATTTTTTTAAAGCATAAATTTGGAAGGCTGTGGCAAGGAGCAAGAAGAAGACAAAAAGTTAATAAAAATGCGTGAAAGGCTCTAATTAACTAAACATAAGTGGACTTTAAGAATCATTAGGTACTTTAACCAACCACCACTCCTAAAGCAGCTTGGCACAGAAATCATTCTCACCCATCCCTAAAAAAATAGGATGGTCTGTCTCGAAAAATCTCCAATGAACAAGTAATGACAAATGTAATTTTTTTCAAAACTGAAATACAAAAATACTTACAATATGCCTACAATGTACTTTAAATAAATATTTGACGTATATTGTAGTAAAACACTGGGATTTAAGGGTTATGTAACAAAGTCCTTATTAAGGTTTTTAATTCCTTGATTTCGACCAGGTCTTTTGTTGTTGCGGCATGAAATAAAATAAACACGAACAAAATGTTTGAAAGGAGACAGGAAACGTATGATTGACGGTGAAAGACTACAATACTGAATACGTTCACGAAGGCTATCAATTTCAACTTTTGAAAATTGGCTCCCTATGTACCCAGAAAGGTAAGCCTAGTTTTGATTAAGAAATAAAAGACCGTCAAAAGCTTTATCAAGACTACAGCTATAGTTTCTTTTACAATCTATCATTTTACCAACTAAAAAAATATCTGAGTTCGTAACCACCAGTTCGTTCCACAACCCTCTTTGACGACTTGTAGATACCCCCTGTTACTGGCATTTTGCCTGTCAGGAATGTAATTTGTACCTTTTCCAGAAGTGTGGTCTTCCACTCCATCAAAAAATCTGAAGACTGGTTAACGTAATATCTTTTGCAGCCTTCGTCAAATTCACTACCAATTTCAATGTCTCGCGACAATCCCAATTCCTAACGGATTTTGAACTAATCTAGCTGGGCTAAAATAAGGGGTTCTTGAGTTGAACAATGTTGATGGCAGTTCGCACACAACTTTTTAGCAAATGACCAGGACATTTAACCAGTAATAACATCAACCGTAAATTATAAAATGTAACCCAATAACATCATAATTTCCTGTAGACAATTTGCACCTTTTTCTTGATAGAAAAATCCCGTTTTTATTCTTTGTTGTCAGACATCACTTCTACACCACTAAAAAGTCAATATGTAAATAAAGATATTGATGCCTGAATTACTTTTTAATCTGCCTTAAATTCAAAGTTAATAAGGATGTCCAACTTCTGCGGAATTCCGAGACAATATTGTTAAGGTTTAAACATACCTTGGAAAATATTGAATTTATGGCAAATTGTTTAAAAATGATGTTAAACTCGAACCCGTGCAAAGAATTTGAGCTATTGATCTGCAGGTTGCCGGTAAAATAATTACAATAAGCGTTACCGACTCATGAAGAAATTTAATAACATTGTCTAGATTATCAATGCTTCTATCTATACTGATAGCAAAATGTAGATTTCTTTTAAACAAACTTTACATCTACATCTTTATTAAATATACAAATATTAAATATGAGGAAATTTTCACGTTTAAGGGATCTGAGACGGTGAGAATGCCAAACTCTAATCTGTCTTGCAAAAAGCTTTTGAGCTAATGACCTGACAAAAAAAGACCTGTACCCCCTACAGTAACGCTCATTAATTATTTCACTTAGTTCAACACATGAATCTAAAGCTTCTTTCATTTATGAGTTCCATTTATATACTATAATATGTTTTATTTCAAATCTTAAATAGTCCTTCAAGCACGATAAAACTTTAAAAATGAATAGCCTCTTGTTCACTGATGTAATCCTTCCTGAATTCAACGACAGTTGAATTTCTGTAAATCATAATCATGCTGTTTTGGACAAAGAAGAGTTTGTGTAATAGCTTATTCAATCTGGTCGTGGCAGGAGGTCTTTCTTTTCTGGAGCCATAATCGTTATGCAGTTTTTATTTATGTTTATTTTGTCTGGAGGTTAAACACGATTACAAACTGGGCTCGATAGTTTGAAGCTCAACACAACCTCATGTAAACAGCGAAAACCATAGTTATATATATATATCTTTCAAGTGTTGTTTGAATGTATTTTGTTTGTTCATTTATTGTTTGACAGATTGAAGAGGAGGACCTGCAATACAATAAAGATAGGATATAAACTTGTTTAATAAATTGAAAGAGAGCGTTACATCGTGTTTTTTTATAAACAGCTTTGTTTAGAAATTCTATTTAGCTACATATGGTAAACCATCTTCAGTTTACATAACAAACATCATCAAAGCAATAGGGGTGTAGGTATATAAAAAAGGGGATCCTTGAAAAGGTAGACAAATAGAGAGGAAAGAGATAGGCATGCAGATTGATCACCTGTTTCTTTTCTCTGGCAGCTATAAAATGTAATGAATCTCTGACATTCTTGTATTAAAAAGGAATAAATTACTCTCATGACCTAGTGAAATCATGCTTTCCAAAACTACATCTGTTTGTTCTTTTGATTAGCTGTGTGTGTAATGCTTGGAGAGAAGAGAATGGAGAACATTGTTGTCATAACAAAACGAATTTAATTGCAGGCATTGGTTATTAATATTTTCTTTTAAATTAAATAAACTTCTTCAAAATTTGCTTTAGCTACTAGTTAAAAATTAAAATTTATCATTTTAATTCAATAATTGATCTTTCCGAGATCTTTATGTTTGCAGTTTGGTGTTTTCCTGGCTTTCTCCATTTGCGTCGATCATATGATGCTTCCATGCCTTTAGCAGTTATTACATAATATTTTAATAATAACAAGAGCAACAAAAATAATGATGATCTTAAAAAATTAATAATAATAATAATAATAATAATAATAATAGTAGTAGTAGTAGTAGTAGTAGTAGTAGTTGTAGTAGTAGTAGTAGTAGCAGTAGTAGTAGTAGTAGCAGTAGTAGTAGTAGTAGTAGTAGTAGTAGTAGTAGTAGTAGTAGCATTAGTAGTAGTAGTAGTAGTAGTAGTAGTAGTAGTAGTAGTGATGGTGATAATGTCTCCTATGGAATGCACAGGCCAGTGGACAGCCCAGCCCATCCTGAGCCTGAATAAAGACAGGGAGCTCGATGACAGGAAGAGCATCCGTCCGGTAAAATTATGCCTCAAACATTATGCTAGACAATCAGAGAGAACCAGACTATAGAGCATCCCCCATTAAAAGATGCGCAGAGGTTAAACGGCCTTGCTGACTAGGCCAACAAGGATCAACATAGCAACTCTTAACATTGGTACATTTATGGCTAAAAGTAGAAAGATAGTAGATATGATGAAAAGGCGCAACATTGACATCCTCTGCCTTTAGCAGACGCGATGGAAATGTGGTAAATCTGGAAGAAAGGCAACATTTATTGGAGATGAAGCATCAACTGTACTACAGTGGGGGACAAGACCAAGGAAGGGAGTGTAGCGAAGCCGCATGGGATTTGGTGATGGAGTTCATTATGGAGAAGAAAAAGAGGCGAAGACGAAGAAGAGAGAGGAAAATTAGTTGGTGGAAGCTACGAAAGCAAGAAGGACAAAAACTGGTTAAAAAAATTGATGGAGAAACTGGACGAGATGCAAGAGAGGTTTGGGTGGCAGAAGACTTACCCCACAGTGATTAAAACAGCCAGAGAATTGCTCAGAGAATCTATTCGCGGAAATTTTCACGAAAAAGACTCCTGGCGGTGGAACGAAGAAGTGGCATAAACAGTAGCGCAAAAGAAGCAAGCGATGAAAGAATGGAAGATAACTCGAACAGAAGAAGCAAGAGAAATCTACAGGAATTGTAACAAGATTAGTAAAGAGAAATGTGCAAAAGCCCGGGATGCAGCTTATGAACACCTTTACAAGGAGTTTGCAGAAAATGGACCTAAACTTATCCATAGTCAAGCAAAAACTAGGCACCCGGGATCAAAAGACATAGACAGGCTAACCTTCGTAATGGATAGAAATGGAAAGATCCTGTGTAAGGATAACCAGGTGAAAGAGAGGGGGTGAAATTATTGGGCCATACCATTCCGAGAGGCATGGTATGGTATTGCCTTAGGAGGAGAGGTGTGCTAGAGGCGTACATTAAATCCATCCAAGACATGTACAAGAGCTTCACAACCCAAGTCAGAACAAACTCTGAGAATTCAGAAAATCTCAACATGGAAGTTGGTCTAGATCAAAGATTTGCCTTAAGCCCACTACTCTTCATTATCATCATGGATGTAACCACAGAGAAAATCGGCGAGGACGGGCCATGGACGATGCTTTTTGCTGATGATTTGGTGCTGCGCGATCAGATTCGTAAACAGTTGGAAGCGAGACCAAAGGTGTGAAGGGAAAAGATGGTGGGTGTGTNAACTACATCTGTTTGTTCTTTTGATTAGCTGTGTGTGTAATGCTTGGAGAGAAGAGAATGGAGAACATTGTTGTCATAACAAAACGAATTTAATTGCAGGCATTGGTTATTAATATTTTCTTTTAAATTAAATAAACTTCTTCAAAATTTGCTTTAGCTACTAGTTAAAAATTAAAATTTATCATTTTAATTCAATAATTGATCTTTCCGAGATCTTTATGTTTGCAGTTTGGTGTTTTCCTGGCTTTCTCCATTTGCGTCGATCATATGATGCTTCCATGCCTTTAGCAGTTATTACATAATATTTTAATAATAACAAGAGCAACAAAAATAATGATGATCTTAAAAAATTAATAATAATAATAATAATAATAATAATAATAGTAGTAGTAGTAGTAGTAGTAGTAGTAGTTGTAGTAGTAGTAGTAGTAGCAGTAGTAGTAGTAGTAGCAGTAGTAGTAGTAGTAGTAGTAGTAGTAGTAGTAGTAGTAGTAGCATTAGTAGTAGTAGTAGTAGTAGTAGTAGTAGTAGTAGTAGTGATGGTGATAATGTCTCCTATGGAATGCACAGGCCAGTGGACAGCCCAGCCCATCCTGAGCCTGAATAAAGACAGGGAGCTCGATGACAGGAAGAGCATCCGTCCGGTAAAATTATGCCTCAAACATTATGCTAGACAATCAGAGAGAACCAGACTATAGAGCATACCCCATTAAAAGATGCGCAGAGGTTAAACGGCCTTGCTGACTAGGCCAACAAGGATCAACATAGCAACTCTTAACATTGGTACATTTATGGCTAAAAGTAGAAAGATAGTAGATATGATGAAAAGGCACAACATTGACATCCTCTGCCTTTAGCAGGCGCGATGGAAATGTGGGAAATCTGGAAGAAAGGCAGCATTTATTGGAGATGAAGCATCAACTGTACTACAGTGGGGGACAAGACCAAGGAAGGGAGTGTAGCGAAGCCGCATGGGATTTGGTGATGGAGTTCATTATGGAGAAGAAAAAGAGGCGAAGACGAAGAAGAGAGAGGAAAATTAGTTGGTGGAAGCTACGAAAGCAAGAAGGACAAAAACTGGTTAAAAAAATGATGGAGAAACTGGACGAGATGCAAGAGAGGTTTGGGTGGCAGAAGACTTACCCCACAGTGATTAAAACAGCCAGAGAATTGCTCAGAGAATCTATTCGCGGAAATTTTCACGAAAAAGACTCCTGGCGGTGGAACGAAGAAGTGGCATAAACAGTAGCGCAAAAGAAGCAAGCGATGAAAGAATGGAAGATAACTCGAACAGAAGAAGCAAGAGAAATCTACAGGAATTGTAACAAGATTAGTAAAGAGAAATGTGCAAAAGCCCGGGATGCAGCTTATGAACACCTTTACAAGGTGTTTGCAGAAAATGGACCTAAACTTATCCATAGTCAAGCAAAAACTAGGCACCGGGGATCAAAAGACATAGACAGGCTAACCTTCGTAATGGATAGAAATGGAAAGATCCTGTGTAAGGATAACCAGGTGAAAGAGAGGGGGTGAAATTATTGGGCCATACCATTCCGAGACGCATGGTATGGTATTGCCTTAGGAGGAGAGGTGTGCTAGAGGCGTACATTAAATCCATCCAAGACATGTACAAAAGCTTCACAACCCAAGTCAGAACAAACTCTGAGAATTCAGAAAATCTCAAAATGGAAGTTGGTCTAGATCAAAGATTTGCCTTAAGCCCACTACTCTTCATTATCATCATGGATGTAACCACAGAGAAAATCGGCGAGGACGGGCCATGGACGATGCTTTTTGCTGATGATTTGGTGCTGCGCGATCAGATTCGTAAACAGTTGGAAGCGAGACCAAAGGTGTGAAGGGAAAAGATGGTGGGTGTGTGGTTCAAGCTAAGCAGATCAAAGACAGAGTATATACCACCACTTGGAGAGAATAGTAATATTTGGATGAAAAAGTACAACTCAGAGGAGAGAGAAGCACTACCTAGGTCCAGGCAGTTCAAATACCTCGACAAAAGAATCCACCAGGAAGAGGGATGCCGCAAAGAAGTTGAACTACGCATATCAACCATGGAACAAGTGGAGGGAGCTTAGTAGAGTACTCTGGATGACAGGGAATCGGACAATCGAGCAAGATGGAAAAGTTTGATTGAACTGGGAGTCCGGCAAAAACCCTCCACCCGAGGAGCAGGAAACAGCAGTGAAAATTGAGCAACGTGAGCAGCAACAACAACAACAACAATAATAATAATGATAATAATAATAATAATAATGGTAGTAGTAGTAGTATCTTTTTGATTATTATTGGTGATGCTCTCAGTCATGATTTGAAAATAAAATATCCACATAAGGCTTAGCATGATGTATTTGATGTCTGTCCCAGGATTCTTTTGAAAGGAGAAAAGCTGACATCTTTAAGTTGTATTCTAATTTTATCCTGATTGCTTCCCTGGTTTTACCAAGTTTCTCCCAAGCTCTTAGCGCTCCAATTAAGAATGGTATTGTCGTGACCGATATTCTCCAAGTTCATTTGCTAGTTCCTAATATTTCTTTGTATTTCATACTTCCTTTCCCTCGTCTCCACTGGCCGCAATGTTACTTGGCCAAATCAGCTATTGATCCTTGTCATTATCCTGATGGACATTAAGGACATACAGGAGCTTCTTGCTTGAATTTCGTTATTTGATTTTACATTGAAATCCAGCCAAAATATATTTTCCTTATTTTCTAACACTAATCAGGCCCACTGCTGCCTGTTTCAGATACCTTTTGCACATCAGGGTCCAGTTGCTCTCTCCATGTCTCATATTTCTTTTCCGTTAGAATAACCAAATAGGCTATTTTGGCTCTTTGGATTGTTTATAACATGAATATATATAAAANTCATACTTCCTTTCCCTCGTCTCCACTGGCCGCAATGTTACTTGGCCAAATCAGCTATTGATCCTTGTCATTATCCTGATGGACATTAAGGACATACAGGAGCTTCTTGCTTGAATTTCGTTATTTGATTTTACATTGAAATCCAGCCAAAATATATTTTTCTCATTTTCTAACACTAATCAGGCCCACTGCTGCCTTTTTCAGATACCTTTTGCACATCAGGGTCCAGTTGCTCTCTCCATGTCTCATATTTCTTTTCCGTTAGAATAACCAAATACGCTATTTTTGCTCTTTGGATTATTTATAACATGAATACATATAAAATTCTATTTAGTGCCCACTTAATTATGTACACAATCAGTGAGACTTTTCACATTGACCCCTAACAAACCACACCCGATTTGTTAATTGTCTTTGAATTTTGTCACACGATAGCTAGTTGCCATTGTTTAGATCTGTAACTCTCTTTTAAAAGCAAAAATTTAACAGTGTCGTATAATTAATGTCTCCTTGCTATAATTATTTACTCTCATTTTGTCCTACTAATTCTATATACGAAAATTGCAGAAATTACGTATAAGTGTACATAAACTAAATGCGTTTTTGAAAACTCGCAACAAATACATGGCCTACGTTTCCTTTACTTACCTTGAAATGAAATGTAAGGTGATAATTATTCCTGATGTTACTTCAAAATTCATCATTAGAAAACTTTCTTCGATTGACCCCTAGTTTCTTCAGCTTTACCCCCAATGACAAACATAATAATTCTAGAATTTTCGATGTCGTCTTTACACTGTTCTGAATTTCACTTAAGTATGCAGAAGTAAATGTCGTCTAAAGTACTGTTAATGTTTTCTTCCATCTCAATGCCTTCAGGAGGGAACGTCCTCTTTCGAAACAGACAATTTTCTGAGGTCTGAAAATGTGACTTTCCATAATTGACGGATTATTTATTTTTTAAACGAATTAAATATATCATCCAAATTCAGGATATATGGCCTGTTCAAACTTAAAGAACAAAGATCCCTTGACTTTTAAGGTTACTAGATAATCATAAAGCATTATTAAACATTTAGAACAGAATATCTAACTGGTTTTGCCTTCAACAGGTTGATCTTAAGTGCTGTTGTTACCCTCTGTGTGTTATTATCGTAGTACGCTTCCCAGAGCAAATTAAGATGGAGATCAACTTGCTTACCATGGCATTCAGTACATGTTGAAATTAAATAAAAATTCTGTAAATTTTTATTACTATTTTACTATTGATCATAACTTTTCAAAAAGACCTACACCGCATTTCTACTTAAGGTATTGTGTCATTTAGCAATTAAGATTTCTCTGTTTTTAGCGAGAATTCATCTGTAGTAGTACTTTTAAGAAGTAAGCATTTATTCTTCATTATTTCTTTACCTTATTTTTCACAGCTTCGCTACATACAAAGACAATAAAAGCATAGATTTTTTGCATATGAATTATTTTGTTTTCCTGGTCTCAGCTATCCTAATATGAACAGTAGTGTTTTAGCCGGCTGTTAATCTACACAATTCTGAAAATTCAAAAACGTTTCAGCGTATCTGTTACTCTTTGGTAGAACTATATAAAACAACACTTTACAACCAGCTTGAAAAGCCATTGTAGTAATAAGCAATTGTAATAAGGCAGTCAGATTAGAACTATTATTCGGTCTGAATGTAGCTTACATTTCAAAGTAGAAATTGGTATATAAAAAGCATTTCCTGAATAACTGGTGACAGAGTCTAACAGATTGTTGTACGTAGCCTTTTCACTTGTAAATGAAGAAACGCAATCGCTATCCGTATCCTCCCAACTTTTCTGTAGTTTTAGATGTATCAATACAAGCAAGTTTTAGATATATTAATACAAGCAAGTTTTAGATATATTAATACAAGCAAGTACAATTTATAAAAATTATGAACAAAAAGTTTTTTAAATAAGATCTTCATCTGTCCTGGTTGGCAAAAGGCCAAGTTTTCCTTCATAAGTTCTAGTTGTTTGGACAATTTTGGAGAATGAGCTCCACCGTCAGGCCTGAAGATCCACAGGGGCACACAGGTATGTCTTTAGTGTGAAATGTACTGTACATTTCATTCCTGAGTTTGCAGTACCTTATCCTTTGTCTCGACATGATAAACTGATCTTCTCTCTAGAGGTGGTAGTAAGCATCCCTTGTTACACCTGTTGTTCAGATGTTGTTGTAAGCATCTTCTTTTGTTATTCTTTCTTAATGATCTCTGTACCTTCATGTGACTTTTTTCTTCTTCTAGTTTTGCTTCTTCTTTAGCAAATCTTTCAGCCTCTTCATTGCCAGAAATGTTGCAATCAGACGGAACACGCTTAATGACAGTCTCTTTAGTTGTCTTCTGAAGTGTGCGAATGGTAACAGGTACCAAGGTCATCCAGTTAGTTGTTTTGGACATTGGAAAGTGCTTGCAGCATCAGATAAGATGGCACTCTTGTTGTACGACTTCTCCTGGTATTCATGACTGTACTGGCGGCAATCTTCTTAGCTTCCGTTTCGGCTTTGTAGTTGATAGAGAACTAGCCTGTGTGGTGGCATATTGACAATGGGTCATCCAATCCTTTAGGCTGATGTATATCCCTCCTTCATTATTTCTTGTTGCATCTCAGTCTGACTCGTTAGTAGAGGCATCCGTCTATTCTTCTGTTGGGTATGCCTCACTGATGTAGCTTAGAGTGAGTAGCTTTTTCTCTACATCAGAATGTAATTCCTACTACACGATGCCTTAGACTTGTTGGCTTATCTGTAGGAAGTCTTCTCTCTTCCGTGAAGAATGGTTACGACGAGATTAAGGTACTGTTTTGGTCCGTCATGTCTGGATATTGTCTTTCCAGTCTGCAAGCCTGATGCAAGAAGGTCTCTCTTGTCAGTCAGCACTTCGTAGGCTCTAATATCCGATTGCTCATTGGATGGCCGTTCACTCTCTTGTAATTGGCTGATTGTCTGAGATCATTGTGTCCCTTCCGTTTTCCAGACGTTCCCGTCATCTCATTGATTCTATTGGTTGGATTGAGGGGGGCTCGACAGCTCCCATAATAATTGTTGAGGGCTGCTTCTGGCCTCTATTGGTTTTCCAAAGTTCAACTTCGAACGCTATACTCTATGCAGATATCCCATAGTCGTAAGGCTGGTCCGATTCTTCAAGTGTAGAATTTCTTCTGCACGTTCAAGTCCACTACCCATGTGGTCCCAGAAAGTTTCTATATCATGGCAAGTTTGACCCTAGTAGTGCACCTGTCATTCTTGGATCGAAGGTCACTCTTAGTTATATCAGTGACTTGTCCTGTGGTAGTATCTGACCTGCTGTCAGGTTGTTAGCTTGCTATCGTAGAAGAATGGTATAAGTGGTCTTTCTGACCTTTAGGGATTCCAGTCATTTCTTTTTCTAATATTGAATATTTTTCTGCGACCCTGCATGCACAGGTTTGCGGTAATCAGGAAATCTGCTGAACACTAATTGACCAGGTCATCGGAGTAGATAGCGCCGTGGATCCATCATACAACACCCTTGAGGGTGTCATTCAAGTAATAAAGCCGGAGACAGGACTCTGTCTTGTGGGAGTCCTACCCTCATCGTCTTCTTTCTGCTCCGCTACTGTTGATTTTATACATGTGATTTTATGTTGATGAGATACTAGCAGATCTATTTGTACATGAATTCTCTGATTTCACTCAGTTGTGCAGACATCTGTAACCATGGCAAAGCTAACCAATCTTGCTTTTCTTGTAGTTACCTGTTGGGATACTTTTATAACCCCTGCTTGGTAGTACATGTTCGACAGTAGCCTTGATGGTTTTGTGATCACTGCAGGCTGGTTGATTAGGTGCTGCTCTGTCTGCGGTTGCTGACAAGCTAGTTGTGACGAACCCCAGGTTTCATATAGACGTAGTTAACCAGCGTCTAGAGAAATATGTAGAAGGATCCTCAGGAGTTGGAACGTATTTTCGATCAGCAAATCTTCAAAATCCTCACGTCTTGCATATATGCCAGTAATCACCACCTTTAGGAGAGTCTGTTGAACTTTACAAAGGTCATGCAGTTATTCTAGGGAATGTCCATGGTACTCGGTGTCATTGAATGTAAGGAAAGGAAAAGAACAAGGACGGATATGGAGTGATTCTCACACAGAACTATATCAGTTTTGTACTGTGAGTGGAAAGGGTGTCAGACAGAGTGATTGCACTGAAGATCGAATTAGAGTAGGAAATTGTGAATGTCATGGACGATGTGATGGACAGAAGAAGGATATTTTCTGGGCTGAGGTGGAAGAGATGGTTACTGACATACCAGGATTAGAACTCATATTTATAGGTGCAGCGGGGTGGAACAGCGGGGATGAGCAAGTGACCGGGATGTATGCCTATGGTCAGAGAAATGAGGAGGGGCAGCGGACTGTGGATTTTGCATATAGGACGGGAATGACAGTGATAAACACCTACCTCAAAAAGAAAGATAGGCTTCTTATAATGTATGACAACGGAGGCAGAAAAATTCAGATAGATTACATGGTGTGTAGAAGAACGTTTGTTTGGAACATCAAAGAGTGTAAAGTAATACCAGAAGAGGCTGTGACCAAACAACGTTAACTAGTCACTGCAGACTTAGTACTACAAAGCAAGCAGAAAAGAAATAAGAAGACAGAGCCAATGACCAGATGGTGGAAACTGGGGGAGGAAGCTGTGCGTGCATAGTACCAAGAAACTGTACAGATGCAGTTGCATGGTGATGCCACGGAGAGCACATGGAACCAGATGGCAGCAGTAATGAAGCGAGAGGGAAAAGAGGTGCTGGGTGTATCATCAGGACCGAAAAAGGCAAACACAAAACCTGATGGACGAAGTCCAGCGTGCTATCAGAGAAAAGAAGCAAGCAAAGAAGCAATAGTTTAACAGCAGGGATGACCAAACTAAACTATGATATGACCAATGCAACAAAGCAGCTAAGAAGGCGGTGGCGCTAGCTAAGTATGAGGTTTACAAAGATCTGTACTAGAAATTGGAGAAAAAGGATTAGAGAATGAGGTCTATTGACTAACAAAGCAAAAAGACCAGAAAAGTAAGGACAAACAACATGTGAGAATGATTAAAGGAGACGATGAAAAGATTTTAACTGATAAAAATGACATCCTAACAAGATGGAGGACTACTTTGAGTAAGTAATAAACGTTGAGAACCCAAGGGAGAGAAAAGAAGACAGGGCAGGTAAGATCGATGGAGAAGTCATGGGCATTAGCAGAGAGGAATTGAGAAAGGCTATGAGAAGGATAAAGAACGGAAAGGCGATAGGGCCGGAAAACATACCTTTTGAGGCATGGACCAGCATTGGAGATGTTGGGGTAAGATTTCTAACAGGCCTATTTAATAAGATACTGAGGGGGGAACAAATGCCAGAAGAGTGGAGGAAAAGAACTTTAGTACCTTTATACAAGAACAAAGGGAACGCACAAAGTTGTGGAACTACTGTGGCATAAAGCTCCTGAGTCACACAATGAAACTGTGGGAACGAGTGGTAGAGTCAAGAATACAAGGGATAGTAAGCATCAGCGGAGAGCAGTATTGGGTTCACGAAGGGCAGGAGCACAACTGATACAATTTTTGTGGTAAGAATGCTACTGAAAAAGTATTGGGAAGGACAGAAGCAGCTGGTCTGCGCCATTATAGACTTAGGAATGGCATATGATGGCATGGCTAGGGTGTGGCACTGTATGAGAGATGCTGGAATACATGGGTGTTATGTGGCTGTGGTGAGAGACATGTATAAGAACTGTGAGACAGCTGTAAGATGTCCAGTCGGTACAACCAGTTCGTAGATGTGGGATTACGATTAGGGTTCGGGCTTAAGTCCATTCCTCTTTGCTTTGATTATAGACAACCTAACAGCAGGGGTAAGGAAAGAGGCGCCATGCAAAATGATGTTCGCTGATGACATTGTACTATGCTGCGAGACCAAAGAGGAAGCGGGGCTAGAGCTAGAAGGATGGAGGTGCGCAATGCTAAGGAAAGGTCTACGAGTGAGCAGGACAAAGATGGAATATCCGTGTCTAAATG
The DNA here is from genome assembly GCA_003991215.1 of Morbakka virulenta. Taxonomy (NCBI): domain Eukaryota; kingdom Metazoa; phylum Cnidaria; class Cubozoa; order Carybdeida; family Carukiidae; genus Morbakka; species Morbakka virulenta. The sequence continues at coordinate 2,326,535 of RDPX01000180.1, read as the reverse complement.
AGAAGGAAGAAAATGTCAAGATCATGATGGGAGATGCGAAGGTAAATAGATTAGGTGAGTTCGAGTACCTGGTCTCAACGATTGAGAGTACTGATGTGTGTAACAGAGAAATAAACAAAAGAGTAGAAGCAGGATGGAATGGCTGGAAGAGGGTCAGTGGGGTACTGTGCGACAAAAGGATGCCAATTTGTGTGAAGGGGAAAATGAACTGAAAGTTGTTAAACCAGGAATGTTGTACGGGCTGGACGCAATCCCAATGACCAAACAGCAGGAACCGAAGCTAGACGTGAATAAAATGAAGATGTTCAGGTTTGCGACGGGAAAGACCTGGCGGGACAGGATCCGAAATGAGACAGTGAGAGGTCAGCTGGGAGTGAGTGCTAAGTTGGAATAAAAAGCGAGAGTAGCAAGACTAAGATGGTTTGGACATGTGATGAAGAGAGATCAGGAGTATGTTGGAAATCGCGTGTTGAAAATGTCACCACCAGGAAAAAGGAAGCAGGTACACCGAAAAGAAGATTCTCAGATTTCATCAAGGAGGATCTACAAAAAAGAGAGTTAGGTGTGGCGACTCCGGGTAGGGAGAAGCCGAAAGGCAAATAATAATAATAATAATAATAATAATAATAATAATCAAACGTTAAGGACAAACTATGTCAAGCGCAAGATCGACAAAACTGGTATAGTACACTGTGTAGGATGTACGAGGGAAAAGGGGAGACCGTACAGCATCTAATATGCGAGTGTAAAAAACTAGCCCAGCAGGAGTGCAAAAGAAGACAGGACAATATTGCCAAGCAAATTTACTGGAAGTTGTGCGAAAAGCATGGACTTGACAGAAGAAAAATTGTACGAACATTGCCCAGAGGGAGCAGTAGAAAACGACGAAGTGAAATTATTGTGGGACATGAATGTCTAGTGTGACAACATAATTGAGGCTAGGAGACCTGTATTGGTATTGGTAGAGAAAAAAGACGACGTCTTGCATAATTATTGATGTTGCGCTTCCAAGGGATAATACGGTACATGACAAAGAAAATGAAAAAGTTGAAAAATACCAAAACCTAAAGAGAGAATTGACAAGGCTCTGGTCGTTGAGAAAAGCTCTAGTTGTACCAGTGGTAGTAGGTGCTCTTGGATGCGTAAGCAAAGGTTTCAATGAATGGATGGAAAAACTAGAGATTGAAGTAGGGTGTGGGGTGGTACAAAAAACAGCCTTGCTGGAAACAGCAAGGATACTTTGAAAAGTATTGAAGATGTAAGGTGAAAGAAACCTCTTGGCCCTTGGCTGCTAGTTGTGGCTGGCCCAAGAGGTGTTATTGGGCAAAAAAAAGAACAGTCTGTGCAAAATGTAAAATGAAGATAATACTAATAATGATGAAGATGTCGATGCACTATAATTTATCAAAAAGGGCAATAATAGCTATTTGACTTACTTATTTTGACAAATATCAGTCGAATAAATTTCTTCAGACAGTGGAATCTTTAATTTAATTCAGAGGGAGTTGCTGTACAAAATTGCCACTTTAAGGAAAAGGTTAAAACTTTATTCCCTCAATTTTTTACTGCTTGCTTATTACTCGTTTGTATTAGAATCTTGTCTCACGGTCTCACTTTTTCCTTAGTTTCAAGCTAGAATATGACAGCTTTTGATATAACTATGTTTAAGCTAATGCCTGTTTCATTTTAGAAAGGAGTGTACATTTTTTAAGAAACTCTTATATGTGGTTACTAAAATAAATTTAGTTAAAAAAAGCATCCGAAGTAACATTTTAAAAAGTGATAAAGTAGGTGTTATGTAGATATGAGTTTTAAGACATACTTGAAAAAGTCACCTTTCTTTGGAACTACGAACCTATGGACATCAAGAACAATTGGAACAAAACAAATCAAAAGTAGCTGCAAAACCCACATTATTCCGTTGTTTCATACAGATGGAAAGTTTAAATCAATGATTCATTACAGAAGTTGAATGTTACAGTAAAAATCACGTTTATTTATGTGGTCGAAACCCATTCGCTGGTACTCGACTGAAAGATGAGTCCAGGATCAGAAAACGCAAGCTCAGTAGTATTTTATTAAACAAGGAAAAACAATGAGACCATCTAAGACCTGCTACCTTCTGTGATTGGCTGTATAAAACAAATGAAGACCAAAAACGATTTTTTTGTCAACAAACCAAACGTGACACAAATTGGGTATAAACAGCCTCTGGTTCCTCTAGTGAAAGGCAGGTTTGGCTGCCATTTACCAGATATTCTAAATATACCACCAGATTGTGTCTCGGCATGGACCTGAAAAAACCTGACATTTAGGTTAGGAATCATAGAGGAGCAATCTTTGAAATTTCAAGAAATCGACAATAAATTTCCTAATTAAAAAAACCCCGTTTGACAGATTTTTCACAAAAGTGGATATGTACTTATAAAGACATGTATTCATGTGTTATCCAATGTGTTAATATTTGATTATATATTCATAGCTCGAGTACGTACCCAATCTTACTAGGAAATTACTGGTGGCTTTCTGGATGACTGAGACCAATCATATTTCTTCAATTTTAACCCAATCTGAAAAATACAGAAGTATTAGAAAATTAAAAAGTTATTAGGTAATCTAGGAAAATATAAAGGAATCATCAGCACTTACATCTAGTTGTCATTCCCATGACACCAGTCACTTCTGAAACACATTGCCACACATTCCACTTTAATTCTTGAGCCAGTTTATTCCTACTGATTATTGAGGCACTAATACCGGATCTACTTTAACTTGCTTGAAGGGTTTTGGCCTCCCACAATCTCAGTGTATCTCAGGAGCCAAACCTTGGGGCAATCTAAATTCATTAGTCAGCTTTTACCACTTTTTAATAAAAGATGGCACTTTTTGGTTTGTTTCCAAGTGCCTCGAAGGTCACTACCTCCTAATGACCTGATTACAAAAAGAATAGAGGCAATAATTGAGAGTAAGATAAGCGAAAAATGTCAAATCAACATGACATAGATAAAAATTAGAAAATGTTTCTTTTGTAAAGAAAATATGCATTGTTATTGACATCTTAAAATAGATTTACAGCTGCTTCTCAAATGAGCATCCCTTATTTGGTTAAAGTTTTTCAAAGCCAAATCTGCTTCCTTATAGGAGGGACACCTAGTAAATTAATGTTGAGGTTATCTTGGTCTGGGTGGTCATGCAAAAACAAAACTAAACTAGTCCTGTGTTTTTATATAACTAAATGTTTTTTCTATGGAAATCGACTTGTTCTTTCTTTCTTTCTGCCATCTCACTGAATTGTTGGTTAGCCCTTAAAAGTAGCAATAGTACAATTTTTTCATCAAAAGCTTGTATGGGCTCCCCATAAAATTAGTGCCTTTTCTTTCCTTTTTCCTCCTAAAATTAGTGCCTTCAGAATTTTATGTGCTCTCTTGGAGCTCTTTTGAGAGGATACAATATAGAAAGTACAAAACACTTCGTGCTTCGACTGTTTCTTTCTACTTTCTGGGATCCTGTTATGTTGTTGCGTCTCAAGTCATTTACCCTATTGTGAAGTATTAAAACTCCGTGTTCGTTCAACTTGTACACTGTCGTACTTAAGATAGTATTTTTCGAATTTTCATTTTAAAAAAGCCATTAGTTTTATCAAGCCAATCTATTTTTAGAATTGAGGGAGTGGTAACTACTAATTTGATATTTTACGGAGGTAACATCGAGGTTGAATTTTAATCCTGGTGATATCCGTTTTGATTATTCGATTGCTAATAAAAGGTTTGATTGTCGAATATTTATATCTCACTCCTAACAGCCGATCGAGAACAGAACGCTAAGAGAAAAGCAGAGGTTGTATTGGAGGGATAGAGTAACGAGAGGTGAGGGAGCCTGGTATTATTGAAGATAATGCTTACAACGATAGGTAATGGTGACACTATATAACAGCGTCCGACGTCTTTGGATAAAAAGAAGAAGAGGGAAAAGAAGAAGAAGGAAAGTAAAGAAGAAGAAGAAAAGAAATAGAGTATGCAATGTCTTGCATTTCAAATGCAANTGATATCCGTTTTGATTATTCGATTGCTAATAAAAGGTTTGATTGTCGAATATTTATATCTCACTCCTAACAGCCGATCGAGAACAGAACTCTGAGAGAAAAGCAGAGGTTGTATTGGAGGGATAGTGCATTTGAAATGCAAGACATTGCATACTCTATTTCTTTTCTTCTTGTTCTTTACTTTCCTTCTTCTTCTTTTCCCTCTTCTTCTTTTTATCCAAAGACGTCGGACGCTGTTATATAGTGTCACCATTACCTATCGTTGTAAGCATTATCTTCAATAATACCAGGCTCCCTCACCTCTCGTTACTCACCACAGAAATTTATTGCATTCTACTTTAAAACTATATAGAACTTCAAGAAATACAAAGGAAATAAAAACTTTTATTTTGTCTCTAGTCAATGGTTCAAAAAGACAGAAGGAAAATATTTAAATATAAAGCCATTTGTATTTGACATTTAGCTGGCTTTGTGTTCTATTTACAATTTCTATGAACCCCCTTTTGACTTCATAAAACTCCTAGCCTGTTCCTTGTATCTTAGACACGTAAGTCCTTTTAATCATCGTTAAGGTCACAGTAAAAAAAATTGACATGCTTGAAAGCCAAATCTCCCGCGGTCATATTAGATTACCATTTATTATAGCTCACATTGAGCCAAGGAATAATGTACCCAAAACTCAGTTCTTAGTGACTGATTCATTATTTGCTTAAAAGAAACGTTGGTAAATTTCACCACTGTTTTGTACATTTGTCTTGCCAAGGAGCTCAGGTTTAGTTTGTCTGACATGTTTCCTTGTATGTCATTGCATTGATCATTCACACGGCTCAGAGATGCTAAACATAATAAATGAACAGGCCCAAAGAAATAGACCAGAGAAAAGGTGTGTTCTGCATGTTTCAACATGGGTCAGTGTTCTTATCTACTTCTGTGATATGGCAATCTTTCTCTGGGAGTCAACACCATGGACATTAAAGATAGGATATGGTTGTGAGTTATCAAAAAGATATGCTGTTCTACATTCATATGAAAGACTACTCTGTTTCATTAAAGTGTCCCTGTAAGGAAAACCGGAGAAAATGGAAAATATTTGTCATTTGTTCTGAAACTTAAACTTAATCTTATACAAAAGGAAACCGTGGTAAAGACCTCGTGCGTTTAAAATATAAACAATATTACAAAAACTATTGCAACACTTTAAGAAACATTTTATTTATTTGACTACGAGCCCTCGTGGTCCAGGCCGGTGAACTTTGGGTGGAGATTTGTGAACAACAATCACGAGCCTTGTCTTTCCCATGATATTAACGGGTATAATATATCTTTTCAAGAACGTAGCCTACTCCAATCACGAGCTTTCGGAATTCAATTCTGGACTCTAAAACGTCATATTTTTATCCTACATTTATATAAATCTAAATAAAAACGGTAAATTAACTTTGCTGAACTGCTGCCTTGTGATTAACCGCTCATCGTATGATAATTTTAGTCCACGATCACAGTTGTTTTGGACATGAACACCATGGCCTTCGTGACTTCCCTAAAGTTATAGTTGAAGGCTAAATCTTGTGGTTTAATATCCTTTTTCAAAGCCATGTGATGTTTCAATGGATTAAAGTTTTGGAATTATTCGATTTATAATGATCAGAGACTGTTCCAAAGATTTATGAAAGAACCCTTTGCCACATCTAGATGTAATCTCTAAATACTTATAAGTCTCTAGCTGTTTAACAGTTTGCATGTCTTCATCAGAAAGTGTTAAAAAAATCATGTCTAAGTTAAGTCAAGTTGCTCAGGGTAAAAATACGATATCTAGGTATCTAGAGATTAATGAAATACTTCAGATATTGCTGATGACGTTCCAAGAAAACAGCATCAGTTCTGAAATAAAAATAGAATAATTAATACTTGTTTATCAAGTATTTATTATAAAACATGGAAGAAGACCATAAAAAAATATATAAAATATTTCTTCCTTCTGATTTAGATTAAGGCGCATTACATTGGAGCCACCCTTTGTATATTTTGTAAGGATTTGTTTTTGACGTCTTTCTAAAATCAATGACAGAATCTAAATATTGTAGCCAATGCCTGACCCAAAACTACTGTGAAACTAAACCAAGGCATTCTCTTACATATATTTTTAAGTCTTTCATCCTAAGCAAGCCATTTAAGGCAGAGAGTTACTTTCCTTTTTCAACATTTTTTATCAAGTTATCAGAAGTACCACTTGCAGCGTGGCCCCTCGATACCAACTCAAATGCTCCACAAAATTTATGCAATCAATAATTTGGAATATTTAATGATGCTTTGGTTTATTACATGAAATGAGCAACACTTCACTGAAGTGCTTTCCTATGTTAGTCTTACCAAAAAAAGCACTTTTTAAACCAATTTGCAAATTAACAAAGCATTTTTCGTGATATTTCACCTTTTCTGAAAGCTGCTACCAATCACTTGCGCCAATCGTTATCCATGATTTTTGTCTTTTGTCTTACCCAGAGAGAGGACAGGGGAAACAGTTGTGAGTTTCTCTGCAGTCTGTGACCAGTCATGCTTTGAATTCAGGTGAGACTCAAATCTTCAATAGAAACTTGATGTAGTTTCTGATCTTTCATGACCGAGTTTTTTTGTTTTGAATTCTTTTTGTATAAGACGTCTTGTCTGGGTTGTGACCTATCATGCTTTTGATACTGTTCCTTTCAATTTTGGATACCTTCTTGAAAATTTTTTGCTCATGAAGCATTAAATCTCTGTGTTCTGTCGAATCAGTGGGAAGTCTAATCTTACGCCTAGTTCTTTGTTTAATCTTTGGTTTTCATTTATCTCATATGCAAACTGCACAGGTTTAGAAGGCTTGAAATGGGGCAAAGGAAAAACGAGTAGTTACTCATTTTCCAGGAACAGAGAACATAAGCGATAATTTTTATTTATAATATTTATGCGAAGGAGGGAAACAAACTAAAAGACCCACAATATCAAGACCTGACTGAGTACCTAACGGTAGAATTATTCAAGTTCCTCTAAATATAACTACAATATTTATTTATGGATAGACAAAAATAAAATAGAATACAGCCACATCATACACCGGGGTAAAGATAAATTTTAAGAAAAAATTTTGCGGGTCAATGACCCTGTAGCCTTTATTCAATACCCGCCAAACAGCTTCACCTGTGGGACATTCCCTTTTTCTTACAAGCTATTGGAAAAAGATGCTTTGTTGCTCTTATCCAATACACCTTCGTTTACCCTTGCGCTGGAAAATATAAGCTATAATATATATAAGCTTCATCTAACTGCTTCAACTCTATATATGACTCCCTTGTAAGGTGCAGGTCAATAAAAGCTCTACCTATAAAATCCAGTGTCATAGATATGTCTTTCAGCCATTTGGTGCAGATACTCATATCAGCGTTTGACCTCTTAAATTAGCCTAATTCAAAATAATGAAAAACAGAAATTTTTTAAAACGCTTAAATCAGTAAAAAAACGTATTTACTTCCTACATAGTGAATACTATCTGTAAAGAAGAAAAGAATATGTTAGAGACTAAAATGGTAGTAAAGACCTCTGTTTTCCCTTTAAATTGGGCTACTAAAACTTTGCCCATTGTACTTCAAGTTTAATTGGTAAAAGTGTGAGTAATTCTTTTTTTCACCATTGGAAATGTTCCATTATTTCGAAACAGTTGTCAAATATCTCGTAATTAATCTTTTTCTGAAGACAATTTCTAACAAGTGAAAAAATTTAGGCTTCTTAGAATGCTTTTGTATTTGATATCAATTTTTCTCTAATGATCAATCTTTCTACCAAAGTAAATCTGATAAACTAAGAATTGGTGATGTTTCTTTTAATTTTACTTATCATATGAAAATAGAAAACTGTAACGCCTTTTCTGTGTTTTTAAAACTATAAAAATTCTTGGGTAATATTACCACAAGAGTACTAAAATTCAATTCCATATCAACCCCTCCTTAAACAAGCAGTCACTTGGGCTTCTCCTTTACGATTCACTCTCTTATAAGCCTTATCTGCAGCGCTATGTCCTTTCATAAAAGATTCTTTCATACCATAAATTTTTATATTGTAGGTTTAGCTTACAGTTTCTTATAAACTAAGCCTAAATTATTTACCTATAAAAGTATAAAATGTAAAGTTTACCTTTACATTAGCTTAACTACATAATGCATTTCTATAGGTTTTCCCTGTATGGGTCACATTTATGTGAATTTTATCGTTAAGATGCATTGTCATGCAAGCACTTCTTTAAGTTTCGCTTTTATACAGGATTTTCTTATAAGGTGTTCTTTTCTATAACCTCCCGATTAGGATGCAATGTCTTTAAACTTTTGCTATAAAAAATACATTCGTATAAGCTTTCATTTGAAAATTCATCGCTGTACAAGCTTCCCTTGTGAGATACACAATAATAATCAGGCTGTGCAAAGAAGGTTTCTTAATGGAAGCTTTTTCTGCACCACACACCCTTATTTAGACTTCCTTTGACAGACATAACTTAATATAAGCTTCTGCCATATGACACATTTTTATACAGGTCGTGCCTATAAAGTACACTTCAGCAGACGATTTTCTCCAAGATACAATTTTTATTACGTTTCTAGTACGTGATACACCTTCATAACAGGTCCTATTAGATGACGTATCATATAGGAACTGTCTCTTATAAGATGCAGTTTCACGTAAATTTTTCCTGTAAGAGACATATTCATTCAAACCTTGTTTATATAATTCAGTTTCCTGCACCATTTTCGCGCCCGATAAACCTTTATAAGTCCTTTTCGTATAATGTCATGCAAGGTCAGTTCAGAGACCTTAATCAAAGACTGGAAGTCAACAAGAAAAGAAAAATCACTATTTCCCTTGTTCTTGTTCCTGCTTCCATTCTAGTCTTAGACACCAGTTCAATCACAAGAACAAAAGACATGTTCACACTACTCGACCGCAGAACCTTCTCCAACTTTTTAAAGTTTGTTTTCGCAATGCCAATTCTTCTCTTTATTTTAACCTCTGATCTAGTGTCTGCTGAAACAAAACAATCCAAATCAACAAATTGTTCAACTTTCTCCAGTTCTTAATCAGGATCTTACATCTCGTCTCCTTCTTCAGTGAAAATCCCATCACAAATGACTTCTTTCTGTTTATCTCCAAACTTTATTAATTCCTCAATAGTTTAGAAATTGCAATAAATGAAAGCCAGAAATATAATCCTGTCATTTTTTAAGTTTTAACGTCATTTTCCCCTAGCAGTTGAGAGATGGTGCCCTTCAGAGGGGCTTTCTTGGCCGGATGCCCTTCCTGACGCCAACCAATGCCTTTTTCTTTTTGTAAAGTTCCAAATTCTCCTCTCCAGCTCGGGGAATCGAAACAGGAATAGTTCGATTTGTTAATGCGGATTGGTTACTGTGCAACTGCATTAATAATTTAGTCACGGCTCCTCAATATAGTCCTGTCATAATATTCAAAAATTGCAATATTCAAAACACATTCAAAATTCACAAAAAATATTAAAATAATGCTTCTTTTGGTCGACAGCTTTTTCGCTGGCACTCATCTGGACCAAGGGTGCCAGAATAAGAAAGCTGAGAGGAAGTTGTTCTTTTTTTCATCCAATACCGAAAAGAACGAAACGATTGAGAAACCCCGCCAATTTTTGGTAATAGGCTAAGGAAAGCCCGTCACTGATGGTGACTGGCTCTCTAAAACAATTGCACACTACTGCTTTCTGCTTTCTTATTCTGACGCCTTTGGTCCAGTTGAGTGCCAACGAAGTAGCTATCGACCTGAAGTAAAATTTGATAATATGAGAGATATTTTAGGTCACTCTTGTATTAGTTTTAATTTGACCAGTCGGTGTTGTTTGTTTGAACAAAACTTGAAAATCGCTATAAAATAACGTTCATGTTGATCTGTAGCTTTTTCGCTGGCACTCATCTGGACCAGAGGAGCCAGAACAAGAAAGCTGAAAGGAAGTTGGATTTTTTATCCAATACTGAAAAAAAAGAGACGATTTAGAAAGTCCGCCAGTTCTTTGTGATAGCCTGGGGAAAGCCCGACACCTTGGGAAACTGGGTGTCGGAAGCAATTGTAAACAAATTATTTTTGTTTGCAAAGAGATGATGAGAATTGATTATGAATTGCTTATAATGTTCTTCAATAGAAGGTAGATCTAGGTGGACTAATTATTTTGAAAGGATTTATCTCGAAATTTCCACTGCATTCGGGGTTTAGCAGCAAATGTTGTGTTACAGCAGAATCAGAATTCACAATTTTGCTTGTACCCGTGCAGTGTCTTTTTGATTGAAGTCGACAAATAAGGGATTTTTGTTCAAAACCACAACACACCTGAGACTTTTTATCCATCAGCCTTGAGGATGGAAGGCCTACGTACCTGGCATCACATCAGCATTTAAACTCATAGACAATGATACTTACAATTTTGACAGGCAAAGAATCCTATGTAGACGAAGAAAGAATTTTCCGCGAGGTGAAAATAACTTTAGGTGCAGAAGCGTGATAAAATTCGGAACTGCTCTGGTAACATGATTACCAAAGTAAGTAGAAGCCAGTCCTATCAAGTATAGTTGGGGTGTATAAGACACTTTTGGGGCCCTGTTTAAAAGGGTTTTCGAAACTAGATAATCTTTATTTGGCTATTCTATTAATATTATAAATACAACGGATGTACAAAATGGCTACGAGAACTTTCAATACGTCTACTCCATATTAAGACACTACATTCACCAGATAACACAATTTTACTTTCTCAATGAAGATGTTTTGCTCGCTTCCGAGTTTTGATAACAATCGTTGCACGAACATGTGCACAAACGCGGAGCAATCCTGCAATAATTACCACACAATTTGTACCGAATTACTTTCTCTAAAACATCATTAGGATAACCATTACTCAACAAAATTTGCTTTATTTTACCTATTTCTCCTGGCAATTTCCCAGGATATCAAGTAACGACAGCACGATGGACTAGAGTTTTATTGAACTAACTTTAAACTGCGTGGAACTCAAGGAGTACCACCGTACATATTATCGTGTAAAGGTTGGATTTCAAAACACACTGGTTTTGAAAACAGGTCAGAGTTTTTTCTGAGACTCCCAAAAAATGTGAAAACCCACCCTGTTTTTTCAGCAGTAAATCGGCCTACCTAATTGAGCAACGTAAGCTGTATCAGTGCAATGAATAAGCCTCTCTTAAGGAAACAAATGTTTAAAAGGAAAGGGTTTGTAATTTTATATAGTATGTGGAAATTTGGTGATATTCGATAGAAAGAGATAGAAGTAGTTTGTTGAAGTCAAAGAAGTCAGAATGGTTTTTTTATCAAATGTTATTTTAGCTTATGGGTTATCAATATAGCATATCGATATGGCATATCACGTTTTCCATTTTACATGATTAAGGTGTATATCGATACAAGGTGCTTAGGCTCGCCACTTTTAAAGAAGTGAATGAAATTCAATCTTAACATAATAGGCACTATATGTATTCCTATTTCATCAACATTCGGTGACATTTAGTGCCGTTTTATATATCACATCAAGCGGAGACTAAATCATCTCGTCGGAGTCTGCATTTAGGTGTCGATTTGGCATGACCTCATGTAACGTTTTGCTTTGTTGGCCTTTCCGATGACTACCGCCACCTTAGGTCTTTACGACGACTACCACCACCCCAGGCCTTTGGGAAGAATTTAAAGTGACTTTACAAGAAGCTGCTAAGCATACCTTTGATCAAAAGAAAAAGGTACCGAATGATTGGTTTGATGATCAAGATGAAGAGATTCAACAACTGCTGAAAGATAAACAGTTGAATCGAAGCGAACTACGCGATCGTATCAGGCTACTGAAAAACCAATGGTTTCACGAAAGAGCAACAGAAGCTGAACGTTACGCTCAGTCCAAAAACCACCGAGAATTTTATGCATCTGTCAATACGATTTACGGTTTCAGGAGCAAAACAACTTACCCTGTTCGATCAAAAGCTGGTGTCCTTCTTACATCATCACCAGACATCAAATATAGATGGGTAGAACACTTTAGTGAGCTACTTAATCAACCGACCGTTGTTGACGCGAGTCTCATCGAGAATATCGAACAGCTTTCAACTGATGACTCGCTTGAACTCCCTATAACTGAAGAGGAACTTGACACAGCACTCAAAAATACAAAACTTGGCAAAAGCCCTGGTCCTGACGGTGTTCTGGCCGAAGTACTTGTGCATGGTGGAAATACCCTAAAAGCCTTCCTGTTTGCTATAATTTCAATGTTTTGGGTGACTGAAAACATACCATCAAAAGTTACGGACCCAAACATCACTATTCTCTTCAAAATGGGAGATCGCAGTCAATGTGGAAACTATCGAGGGATTTCTTTCCTAAGTGTCGTGGGAGAGGTGTTTGCTGACATCCTGTTACAGAGACTTAAACACATAGCTGACAAGGTTGACCCCCAGTCTCAATCCAAAACAGAAGTACCATTGACGGAATCTTTACTCTGAGACAGCTAATGGAGAAAACCAAAGAACAACTTCAAAACTTGTACATCGTTTTTGTCGACTTTACCAAGGCATTCGATACAGTAAACAGGGAATTCCTGTTTAAGATCTTGGGAAAACTTGTTTGTCCTCCAAAATTTATCAAACTGATTCAAAGTCTCTACTCTCAAGTTCATGCTAGTCTCATATTTGATGGTATCCTGACCGAACCTTTTGAATATAACAGTGGTGTAAAACAAGGTTGCACGTTAGCACCCACGTTGTATGGCATCTATGCTGCTGTACTTCTCCTACTTGCATACAAAAATATCGGTCACCAATTCAGCATAAAAATCAGATTTCGGTACGATAGTGCCCTTTCCGACTTGAGGAGACTGAAAGCCAAATCTAAAACCTTCATCGACTTCATCAGAGAAGCGCAGTACGCTGATGATATTGCAATCTTCAGTGAATCGGCACTTGGACTACAGAGTCTGTTGACAGCCTGCAACAATATGGCAAAACGAACGGGTCTTTTTATAAGCATAAAAAAGACCGAAACCATGTGCATTGGTCCTGAAGAACAGTTCTTCATTGACGGTATGACAATCAAAAATCAAAAGTGTAAACCGCTTCAAATATCTTGGGAGTATTGTTACCAGCGATTGTTCAGTGAATGCTGAGCTCATCACACGTATACAAGGTGTATCATCTGCATACAGTCGGCTTCGTGAACGTGTCTTTGACTCCCACGACTTCACACTCTCGACAAGGCTAAAATGTTTGACGCCACTCCTAACCTTAGGCTGTGAAACCTGGACACTGTATCGATACCAAATCAATTAGCTTCGTACAGTTCAGCAACGACATCTAAGAAAGATCCTTCGAATAAAGTGGAGCGACTATGTGAGTAATAAAGAGGTGCTACAGTGAGGATATCGAGATCACGCTTATCAAAAGTCGCTTGCGTTGGCTTAGTCATGTGTCAAGGATGGACGACAACCGTCCCGTTAAGGCTCTAATGTACGGCGAGCTTGATAAAGGTAATCGTCCTGTTGGTCGACTGAAGCTACGTTACAAGGACACCTGTAGAAGTGTTCTTAAGTCAAGAAGAATCTTAGATCAATGGCAAGATTTGGTTGATGACCGTTCGCTCTGGAGAAGAGCCATTGAAAATGTTTCTGAGAATGTGCATGCAAATCGAATTGCGATTTACCAAAGACGAAAGGAGCACCGAGCTCGAAGGAAAGCTATAAGTAGAAATTGATTGAATAGAATTTATTTTATTATGTTTATTTTTAAGTGTTTTTGCCCGTGTCAGGCTTTAGGCGTATTATTATTATTATTTCATGTAACATTTTGCTTTGTTTGGCTTTACGACGACTACCGCCACCTTATGTCTGTCAAATGGTCGGCCGTATCATGAACATGTTTGGGTCATTGACAAACCTCTTCCACTGTTTGCCTGTTTGCTCTCTCCCTCTCTCATTCCCTCCCTCCCCCCTCTGTCTGTCAGTTGTCAGTCAGTCTGTGTGTGTGTGCCTCTCTCCATGTGGTCTGTATGTGAAATGGTTATGTACCCGCGATAAATCATAAGCTAATTCACTGTGAGTTACGCTATTACAACCTTTCTTTGTTATTTATTGTCCATTTTCATAATTATTTACGTGTTTTTCAAATTTATTTTAGTGTTAATATCTCTCTCTCTCTCTCTCTCTCTCTCTCTCTCTCTCTCTCTCTCTCTCTCTCTCTCTCTTTCTCTTTCTCTCTCTCCNCTCTCTCTCTCTCTCTCTCTCTCTCTATCTCTCTCTCTCTCTCTCTCTCTCTCTCTCTCTCTCTCTCTCTCTCTCTCTCTCTCTCTCTCTCTCTTTCTCTCTCTCATACATTTCAAATGCTTTCTATGTACTCTTTGTCTATCGATTTTTAGGTCTGTCTTGGTTTTTTCAATTGAGAATGACGAAAAAAGTCCCAAATTGATAAAGTTTTATCATGGCGATCATTAATTCTCTTGCAAACAGTCAGTACCTTGAACCTCTTCTATAAAACATAGGTGTCACTGCTACGTCAATATTTAGCTTCATTTAATGACTAGCTTATTTATCAAAACAAGGGGATACTGTTACATTATTTATACGTATTTGAGGAAGCAGTGAATCCTGTGTATCAATAATACCTGTTGCCAGAGAAATTCGAGACGGCTTCCGTTAAATAATTCATTGCAAAAAACATTGGCGGTCAAAAGTCTTGAACTACAACTCGGTATTAGTGAGTAAACAACCTGAATAGGTTTTAGCCGAATAAAAAAAACCCAGGCCGAAAACGTGCAGATTTTCCTTTCTTGATTGGGGTAGTGTGATAGGACGTTCTTGGGACTCAAAAGCTCGCTGTTTTCCAAACAAATGCCTCGTACGCAGTTTGTTACACGATTTGAAAAGAGGTTTCTCCTGCTGTGAAATTCAAGGTCAGATGGAAAGTCATTAAAAAATAATCATTTAACCATCATTGGGTAATAATTGGATTATCATTGGTTGGTATTAGATAGTCATTAAAAAGGTACTATAGAATTCTTTCCAAAGTACTGGATGGATTACCAATCCAAGCCAGATATAACTGGTAATTATTGAATGATTATTAAATCATCATTATGTTAACAATCATTTAATAATTGCTCTCTGACTTTTGTTTTTCAATTATTTCTGTGATTATAAAGTTAAAAAAAAGCTAGCTGATAGATTTTCTATAATAAACGGAGTAGAAATACACAGGAAAGAAATACCTTATAAGTACAAATGAAAGCAATTTTTCCTGCTTGTTGCCTACAGCTTTCTTTATTTTTGTAGCTTGGAGGTCTGGGATTCTAATATTGATTTTAAAACAGTAAGCCTTGCTTATCTTTTTTATTCGGGAAAATAAAGACAGCCCATTTGTACCAGGTTGACGTTGACAGAACAGAAGAAGAAAATACTTTTTTCACCAGTGAGTTGTATTTTTGAAACTATTTTGTTCATGGAAGAATAAAAATCGAAAAAAAAAAATATTACTATATTTATTTATATATATACAATATATATATACAATATATATATTATATAATATATGTGGTTTTATATAAATTTATTATATTTACATGCATAACAAATATTGAATTCAAAAATGCTCATCTTTTATTCACTGATGCTATTAAACACTAAAATGACGTCCCTTCAGTGAGTTCTCAATAGAATTGACAATGAGATTTTCAATTGATATTGAAAAGAGGAAGACTGTAATGAAGAAATGGCAAAGAATGTTGGACCAAGGAAAGATCTACTGATAATTATAGGATATGGTGGGAAAAGGAAAGATAGGGGTAAATTTTCGCTTTTCTGATATCATTGTAGAAATGGTGCGTTACACATGATACCAGCTGTAAAATAGAAACAGGAAAAGCATAAATAGAAAAGATCTATTAGAAAATTAGCAAATTATTATAAATAAGTACTCTAACCTTACAATGATGATGATTTACATCATAACATCATCGATTTCACAGGACCGCTTTACTCAGAAAACCTTCTGGTTCATATTTGATGGCTTCATTTCTGACTACATCATAGTAAGTTTGTATTAGATCCAGGGTAACATGGTTCCTTCAGTCACGCGCAGCAACTAACTTTTCGTCTTTCTAGCCCTCTTCTCGGTAAATATTTGCCTGTTTACAGATAATTCCTATTCTGCTCATCTTTTGTAAAAAAGTTAGTCTCTCTCTTTCTCTCCCTTCCTCTCTCCCCCCCTCTCTTTCCCTTCTTCCCTCTCCCCCCTCTCTCTCACACACACACACACTCTCTCCGCCTCTTTCCATCTATTTTTCTCTTTCCACGTTTCTCTCACCATATTCATCCATCTCTCCATCTCTCCATCTTTTTACCTATCTAACTACCTACCTTTAACTCCACCATAGCCTGTCGCAAGTCAGGTTGAGAAAGGAGGAGGGTTAGGCGTGGGATTGGTAATCCCACCCTGTAAAAATATGAACACTACAGAAACAGTAGAAGGCGGCCATTCCGGTCAACATCATCGGTGTAGAGTAAGACTCAGGACATCCACAGACACATCCCAGGATAACTCTTCTCCTGTGATGTCTCAGGATGTATTCATGACGGACACGGATGAAAGCCAGGAGGAAGTCTCTGCCCCGAATACCTGGATCTTTTCCACCAAATCCACAACCAAATTTGGAGCGTGGAATATAAGAACCCTAAATGAGTCTGGTAAGTTGGCTCAAGTAGTAAGGGAAATGAAGAGTTACAACCTAGAAGTGCTAGGTGTCAGTGAAACAAGGTGGACTGGACAAGGAAGATTAACTAGTGACGGAATAACTGTTTTGTACTCAGGGGGTAATGTAGAGCACAATCGTGGTGTAGCTATATTCTTGAACAAAGAGGCTTCAGCAGCACTTGTAGGGTGGGAACCTGTGTCAGATAGGATTGTTACCGCAAGATTGGAGAGTCGACAAGTGAAGATAACAGTAGTACAAGTTTATGCACCAACAGAAGCAGCGGAGGAGGAGACAAAGGATGACTTTTATGAACATCTTCAAGAAACCTTAGACAACATCCCGAGCCATGACCTTAAGATCGTGATGGGAGATTGGAATGCAAAGATTGGACCTAACCGTGAAGGATTTTCAAGCGTAGTAGATCTACATGGATCAGCCTAATGCACAAACAATAATGGAGGAAGAATAATAGAGTTCTGCAATGGCAATGATCTCAGAATTGGCAACACATTCTTTAAGCACAAAGACATCCATAAATGGACGTGGAGATCACCAGATGGTAACACTCTAAATGAGATTAACTACATCTGTATCAGCAAAAGATGGGGATCCTCCCTATTAGATGTACGTACTTACAGAGGAGCGGATGTATTCTCAGATCATTATTTGTTAGCGGGTAAGATAAGGTTGAAGCTTAAAAGGCTGAAAAAGAGGGAGAGGAAAAGAGCCTATGACGTTGAGAAGCTCACGAATCCCGAAGTGTGCGTACGCTTCCAAGACCAGTTGAATAAGCAATTTTCATTGTTTCAAAATGATGAAAACATAACAGAAAATTGGGCAAATTTTAGAGATGCCATCAATGAAGTAGCAAGCAGTGTAATAAGGTTCAAGAGAGGAAACAAAAAGGAACAATGGATCTCAGATGAATCCTGGCGGTTAATTGACGAACGTCGTAGCTTGAAAAGCTGTAGGGAGCAAGCTGAGACAAGAGGACAGGTCAGGGTTGCACAGGAGCAATAAATATAGAAACTTGGATAGAGAGGTGAAGAGGAGCTGCAAAAGAGACAAGCACGCTTGGTCGGAGAGGAATACTAGGGAGGCACAGGAAGCGGCAGAAAGAAATGATACTAGACAACTGTTCAGAATTGCTAAAGAACTGTCTGGGAAAAATTGGGCAATTATCCATGTTAAGAGTAAGGATGGACAAATTTTACCAAGCGAAGAGGAGCAGGATCGCAGATGGGCTGAACACTTTAAAGAAGTTCTAAATCAACCTCCCCCAGAAACATTATTTGATTGGGAGAATCTGGAAACTCCACAAACCTTGGAGGTTGAGCTGGGTCCCATTACTAGAGAGGAAGTGGATGAGGCCATAAGGAAGCTGAAAAATAATAAAGCACCTGGAATTGATGGCATAAATGGAGAGTTCCTAAAAATGGGTGGGCCAGCAGTACAGGAAAAACTAGTAAAGTTATTCAATGAAATTTGGAGAGAAGAAACAGTTCCAGTAAAATGGAGTAGGGGAATCATAGTAAAACTACCCAAGAAGGGGGAGCTATCAGACTGCAACAACTGGAGAGGCATTACCTTGCTTTCAATTACAGGGAAAGTATTCAGCCGAATTTGACTCAAACGCCTATTAACTGCTGCAAACAGTAGACTAAGAGAAGAACAGGCAGGGTTCAGGGAAGAGAGGTACTGCAGCGAACACATTTTCAGTCTGAGAAATCTGATTGAACAGAGCTTGGAGTTCCAAACACAGCTTGTTATAAATTTCATTGATTTTCGAAAAGCTTTCGATAGCTTGCACAGACAGTCCATCTGGAAAGTGTTGAAAGTATATGGAATTCCAGAAAAAGCCATCAACGTCATCAAGTCCATGTACGATCACATAACATGTGCAGTCCGAACAGCATCAGGCACAACAGAAGAATTTGAGTTAATTTCTGGAGTGAAGCAAGGGTGTATACTCTCACTATTCTTGTTCATCTTATGTATTGACTTTGTGATGAAAAACGCCATGGAAAATGACACCTTCGGAGTACCCTGGGTAGACGGCGCCACCCTCACTGACCTTGACTTTGCAGATGACATTGCATTAATAGCCAAGGATAATGAGATATGCCAAGAAATGGCAAATAGTTTAGAGGAACTGAGTGTTAAAGTCGGATTGAAAATCAATGAAGGCAAGAGCAAGAGCAAATTTGGAGGTCAAAGCAGATAAGATTGAAGATAAAATTGCAACTGTACACAGCTATAATAATCTCCATAGCCCTATATGGTAATGAAACATGGAAAAGCACCAAGAAGATACAGCAGAAATTGAATGCATTCCATCAGCATAACTTGAGAAGGATTTTAGGGGTTTCGTGGAGAAAAAGAATTACAAATGAAGAAATCTTGAGGCGGACTGGTCAAAAGGAGTTACACAAGATAGGTGAAGAGAGAAGGTGGAGATTGGCTGGTCATGCGCTACGGCTGCCAGTTGGACGATTAACACAACAGGCTCTGAATTGGAAGCCAAGTGGAAGAAAACGCAAGAGGGGCAGGCCGGTAACAACTTGGCAAGCCACTTTTGAAAGCGATCTGCGCTATAGGAAGATTTGTCTGAAACATTCAAGCTCTGGCCAAGGATCGAGTCCGCTGGCGCCGTCTTGCTGCCCATTGTCTGCCTAGAGGCAGGAGGACCTAAGGGAAAGGTCTAAGGTAAGGACCTACCTATCTACCTATCTACCTACCTATCTATCTATTTATCTATATATTTATCCATCTATTTATTTATCTATCTATATATTTATGTATCTATCTATCGATCCTTCTCAGACTTTGAATTGGACATAAATAAAAAGAAAGTGCAACTATACAACAAACTGGATATTGGCTGGACACAAATGTGACACTTACCTAAAGATCACAGCCACCTGCTGCAGAACTGCAGATTTTATAAGAGTATTTAAGGTACCTTTGTGATTAAATGGGGCTTCGCAAAATTGGTAGTCATTCTGGTATAAATTTGTGATACCCCCCAAAAATGGCTTGTAGTCAGATGGGCTTGCAAAATGAACTTTCATTAGTGGAGGATAGCTGGTGACTATAAAAAAAATTGTTAGGCATGGGACTGGGAATTAAGTAAGAATTGGATAGCTCTGCCAGAGTAATGCTTTTGCTATTCTAGTGCTCATGAAATACGTTACTAGCTTACCATACAAGAGGTTCCTGGTATGAGTCCCACAAAGACCATAGAAGTACTCCGCCCTTTTTTCATTAAACCTGATTGCTGACTATGTACAAGTTTTCAGAGAAGAAATATGGATGAGGGAAAAATACATAATTGAAAAAGCTGTAGAGTTTAAAACTCATTGAACACCAAGCAAAAGTTTGCATCAAAGTATACTCTCTTACCCCTTTTTTACTCCGAATTGTCATTCAATTAAATCTTCCTATTGGAAAATCACCTAGCTTCAGCCTTTGTTGAACTGATTTATCACATTTTGCGAAGCTTTCCCTAACATGAGAAGGGTTGGACTGAGAACAGGATGAGCTTATATTGTCTGTTTTTGTCAGATTACCGACATTCGCAGAAGATAAGATTGGTTCCCCCAATTTTGCCTAAGAAGGAGAAAGCCAATTTATAGCTAGAGGTGTCAACAGTCAAAAGTACCTTTTATCAAGAATAACTTTAAAGACAGCCCCTAGCAAACTACACTTTATCATTCTACTTTATACAGTTAATAAATGTTCGATTAATCTCTTGATTTAGTTCTGAGTTGTTCCCCCTTTTTTTCCGTAAATTTTTTTTTCATTTCTTATCAGACTCTGGACATGGCTTAATTGACCGATCAACCCTACCATTTTTTATTGAAGCAAACAATTTTTACTAGTTAAATCAATTTTTTCGTATTCTCTAGAAATTTGAGTTAATAAAGGTGAGTTAAAAAACTTTGATTTAGATATTTTTATTTCATTAATGAGTTTGTTTATTTAATATTTCGCACCTGTGTATTTCATATTCCCACTTTATTCATTTCAATTGCAATAAAAATCTATAGCCAGCTGCAAATAGTACAGCTTTAGAAATTAATTATAAAAAATCTAGTTAGATGATTACAAATTTCATAACTATTGCTCTTTAGCTTGAGAATTACTTTCATAATCTGATATAATTGTGGGTGATTAAAATTATGTTTTTGCCACAATGATTACAAAACGTGAAATAGAAAAATCTTGTTTTAGGAAACAAAAGAAAATTTATTAGGGCAAACTTTATAGCCAAAATCTTGGATAAGTTATATTACAGCTGTTACAGAAATACGGGAAACGCAGCAGTATAACTAATTAAATTTTTGACTAGGTATTTTGGGGTATTAGCGTTTGAACTTGTCGACCAAATTCTACATTTATTTTACGAATTCTGTTATTTTGTTTTGATCTGAATTTATTTAGAAATTCCAATGTGTTCATTTAATTTCATATTTATAAATAAATGTTTATACCTGAGTTTTCCAGGGTACATTGATAATCACATGTGTCTATTTGGAAAATTTAATCAAAGTAAGGTATATGCAAAAGCGTTTGCTTATTGGTGAGAGAAGAAGAAAAAGAGTAAGTCTATTGCCTGCACCAGCTGACAACCTGCCGCAATCGACAAGTCGAGCTTAAAAAACCTAAAGATTGCCAGGCCAGTTTCTGGTGCAGTGAAGTCTTCCTTCTTTTCGTCATTTTTACTAAAAGAAACGCACCAAGCACATTTGGAGCCATTGTTCTTGTTGTAGTCATTACAAGATGGTACAAAAATAACATAGTGCTTGTAGCTGTCATAGCACAGATTGCTATCTAAATGGACTAGTTACAGCTAATGAAGCCTGCTATTGCATGAAAGCTGTAATAAAATAATCAATATAAAAGTCAAGAGTAAGTACCAAGGGCAAATATTAGTCTAAAACTAATTTGCTTTTCTGCCGCTTATGCTGAATTTTCTTGAATATAAAAGGAGATAATGATAAACAGTGTTATTAATTATCGAAAACAATCGTGCCATGAAGTTATGACCCTATTTTAAATAGTAAGTAGAATATACTAGGCAGTAGGCATAAAACCCAAAGTAGTGATAAGAAAAAGAAGCTAGAAGGTAGCTCTTTCCAAGCTTTTGACTGATCCAGGAACTAAATGAAGAAAACGATAGTACTTCTCTCTTATGTTAGACACCAAGAAAGAACTGTAGGATGCATAGTACTGTAAAAAACTTAATGTCTTATTACAAATATTTAACAATAAATGTCTGAAAAAGGGGCACTAATGTAACTTCACACAGAGCGGAACACCAGTGTTTGGGACTCTTACTTAGTTACTTGCTTTTTTGTTCCGTAGTGTATAAGGCTGTCACCAGACCTTGTCACCTTGGTCTGTCTGCAGTACACCTTTCCAGGTAACCCTAGGATCATCTCTGTTACTTCATCTTCCTTTTACTGTCTTTTCTCCATTTCTCTTTAGGTCGACCTCCGTTTCTTCTACTGTCTGGGACAACTCGAAGCAGAGATGTTGGTGGCAAACGGAACGTTTGTTCAGTCCATCTCTATTGCCGCCTCTTGACTTCCTGGGTAACAAGTTTGGTATCAGCCCTCTTGATAAATCCACTGTTACAGACAGATGATCTTTGGCCAGAATATGTTTAGAATTCTCCTGAGGCATTTGTTCTGAAAGGTTTCTATTTTGTGATTGATAGTCTTTGTCATCTTTACGACTTTGCAGCATACAGGAGTATGCTAAGAACATTTCTCTTGAAAAGTCTGACCTTAGTCCTCAGATTGATGCTCGTGGCCTTCCAGGTGTTCCGTGCTCAAAAGGCGTGGCTGGTTTTTGCATTGCGCTGCGTGATCTCATCGTCAGTGTCTCCATTCCTTATCATCTTAGAGCTCAGATAGACGAAGTGTTCCACCTCATTAATCTCCTATTTATTTAGTGTGATAGGTAAATCTGTCCTCTTGTTCATCCGTAGGTGCTTATTTTGGCCAGGCTGACCTTGAGGTTAATCTCTCCTGCTGTCTGCCATTGTGTTAGTCTTTGCCTGCATGTCTTTGTGTCATTGTGCAAATGGTGCAACATCGTCAGCAAAATCCAGGTCCTCGAGACAACTATTAAAGTTCCAACGGAGACCTCTTCTTTCAGTGCCGAAATATGTCTTTATAATCCAAACTATCCCAAGCAAAAAGAGAAAAGGTGAAGGGTTACATCCTTGCTTCACTCCTACGTTGACTCTAAAGGCGCTAGAAAGCTTGTTGTTGCAAATCACTTCTGATGAAAAGTCCATGTTTGGCATCTTTTCTATGTTCACCATCCTTTAAAAAAACCATAATGGCGGAGTTTCTTCCATAAGGATTCTCCCTAGATACTGTCAAATGCTTTCTCTAAATCAAAAAGTTAGCATACAGTGGTGAATTCTACTCTTTTTATGGTTTAGCATCTACCGTAGAGTAGAGATGTGGTATGAACAAGACCTCTCCAAACGAAAGGGTGCTTGTTCGTGACGAATGTAAGGATCCAAAGCGTCTTAAAGTCTCCTGTGTATAATCTTGGTTAAGACTCCACAGATGAGTGATAGAGGCGTGATTCAACGCAAGTTATTACAGTCTGAAATGTCGTCTTTCTTGGGTACCTTTACGACCAGGCCAACTTTCCTGGCCTCAGAATCGCTGATTTGTTTTCCTATGTTTTCCTGATAATCTCAGTTGGTAGTACTGGGATCTCTTTCTCCTCCTTTCTTAACATCTCAGCTGTTACCCCATTTATCTGGGCCACTTTTCCATTTTCACTGTCTTGATTACTGTCATAACCTCTTCAACAATTGGTGGCTTGACGCTAATGTTTAAATCTTCTTCCGTTGGTGATATATCTGCAATCTCTATAGGCTTTAGTTTCTTCAAAGCACTTTCAAAGTGCTTTTTCCATCGCCTAATCTTCTTCTCTTTACAAGAAATGTAAATGCCGCAATTCTCCTTTACAGGGTGTTCATTGGTGTCAAAGTTACTATTCAGTTCCTTTGTAGTTCGATACAAGGTTTTTAGGTCCTGTCTTGCCTCTGCCTCTTTTGCATTCATGTCTCCAATGATTAACAGCATGTCATGCAACTTGACTTCATCTACTCATAATAGGCTCCAGACGGAGGTGGGCCTCTTACTCCTGTGGATAAAACTTTTCAACAGAGGACAGTAACATATATTCTCTCTGCTTGATAGCCTATTATTTTACACGCGTGCTGTATAAGCAAAGTATTTTATACGACCCATTTCTAATCAACAAAGGTAAGGGGGTTCTATTGCAAAACTAAAAAGTTATAAAACGTCTCTGACTATCTCTCTGTTTGTGGTCTGGCTGGCTGGATTTGTCTTTGAATCCATTTATCCCTCCCTCCCTCTCTTTCTTCCCCTTTTCCTCAAATCCACCCACTCATTTAATTTATCTTTTTTTCATTTAGTTTGGTATTTTATTATTTTTCGTTTGTACGTTCACAATTTTTATGTATTTATGCTTGTGCTTTTCTATGTGTGAATGATTCTATGTGCTTACTATCTATCTTCCTATCTATAATGTTCATATACATTGATGACTATGGAAAGACAAGGAGACACGGTCGACCTAATTACAAGAGTTTCGCATAAGAAAAATTGGCCCTGACAGCCGATTCAAAAGCACTGGACTGAACTTAATGAGGTAAAAACGCGAGAGCAGTGCATTTAGTTGTTTTTTTACCATTGAAGCTTTTAAAGGTCTTAACATCAGACATAAAACATGCTGAGGACACAAGTGTTCTATCTAAGTCAATAACATTTTCCTTTCAAAATGGTTTTTAGGTTTCCTTGCACCTTTTGGGTGCTTGACTGTAGTTTATCCTTTGTGACCATAAGCAAGGACAGACAAGACACGAAAATTATTCAGTCATATATTAGTGGCCATGTTTACGTGTCGTTGTCTGCAGTACCTTCCCGTGTTTTCTTAATTTCTTAATGCCAATGAATATCTTTTGTACTAATCTTACACAAATGAACCATAAGTCGAAAGGCAAAAGATAGGATCATAATCCATATGTCAACAATACTTGTGCAAAACATACATGCTAGAGGACTATATCATGTTTGCATGAAATTGAAAAGAGTTGCTTTTTTATACAAAACAGGAAAATGCTGTTGAGTAAGAATGTACTAAATTCATAACACTATCCACTTAATGATAATGCTATGGTTACTTGAAGTAACACCTTACTATTGAAGAAACAAAGGCCATGTTTTCCTACAAAATTAGACAGAGATTTTCTCGGTATTACCTTTGATTTTACTGTTAGCTTTTACATCATTCAAGTGTTTTCATTTAAAATCAAATTGTTCACTTCTTTATCTCCATTACCACGTGTGCCAGTTGTTGTCGCTTTGAAACGGAACAATAAAAAGATCAGTTGCTCCATTTGCCACCATGACATGGCTAGTTGTGAGTATTTATGTCTACACCAACAATGACAGTTCAATTGGAATAATGATGGTGACGCAGATGTTAGTTAAATACCTTCACTACTATTATTGCTTTGAAGAACGTGGTAAAATTCAAAATTTTATTTATGAGTTTCTCTTCTAAGATAAATGACAAATGTATGTTGAGACTGTATCAGTTCTAGCTTTCAACCCCATGTATTTTTATTTCTTGGACTAAAGAAGCCACCTAATCTTATATGGGTCTACTATATTTTACATTTTATCAAATCATTTTTGTTTAGGTCCTAAGTAAACTTTCTCTCAAATGAGGGGTTCATTACAAAACACCAAGACCTATTTCGAGTAAATGAGGTATTAATCTTCTTAATTTTTTATTTTTTTTTGGGGGGGGGGTTCTTGTTAGATAGATGTTAATAATATCCTGTTGTCATCAAAACTTTTCAAAATTACCCAAACATAAATCTATTCGAATGATTTTGTTTGGCTCTAAATACTGTTATTTGATACTGCTGTCTTATATAGGTGCTGACAGTGTCTATCATTATTAAATACTGACGCTATTTCTCGATTATGGTAATCATTATTTTTATTTTGTATTACTTTGTGTCACTTTACATGACGGCCATTACAACGGTATATTTCAGTTATAACTGAGGATTTAGGCTGAAAGATTATTCGTAAATCATAATGCTGAAAATCAAAATGATAATAATAAGTTTTAAGCGTCATTTCTCTAAAGTCAAAAGTTGCACTACAATTTTGCATCCTATTTTCCTAGATACAGGACAGGCGAAGTGAGCTTACATTTATACAAAGAGCAGTAGTTCCAGAAAAGTCCAATCCTTGAGTTGCCAGTTATATATGTCATACAAACACCTGGTAGCTGTGTATTTTTGTTAGAATTTTTTATAATCCAGGTTTAAATTTAATAATAATAATAATAATAATGATTATAACGAAATAATAACAATAATTTAGCTTCTGTTATGTGTTGCTTTTTTGACATATACATACTTAAGATATGCTTATGATATACTTTAATGTAAACACTTTCTTTAAGCAAAACAAACATCTTTATTTTGATTTTAGTTTTTCGTAGTGACTTATTTTCGGTAAGCTGTTTACACTGTCTTACGTGAATGTTTACGGCATCATATTATTTTCACATTGATACAAAAACACTAACAGCGTATATTCATTCTAATGATTATTCCTCTACTTCGTTACTCCTTGATTGATATATTTGGTGCTGTAGACTTTCTACATACTTACTTGAGCCCATTACTCTTCCTGGAACATGGACCGTCGAAAACTGTGCACCAGAGTTCTCTGTTCTGGGCTTCTCTCTCCAGCTGTTTCTTGGCTTGTCCAATCTTTTTGGTGTATGCTTCAAATTTACGTCTTCAAATGTTCTTGGACGTCCCCTTTTCCTTTTCCCCTGTGGGTTACAATTCAGTGCCTGTTGAGTAATGTTACAGGCTTGCTTCCTCAGGGTCTGCCTGATCTATCCCCATCTTCCGCATTGGATCTCGTCTTCGGTTGTCAGCTGGTTTGTATGCTGCCACAGGTCTCTGTTGCTAATGATTTCAGGCCGGTGGGTAAGGAAAATTCTTCTCAGACAGTTGCTGATGAAGGTTTGGACTTTCCTAATGGCACTCTCCGTTGACCTCCATGTTTGTGCTTAATACAGTCGGACTAACTTGAAATTATAGTTGATGAGCCTGATCTTTGTGCAAGATGACACGAGCTTGGAGCTGTAGATGGTCATCGGCTACAAATATGGTCCTCTCGCCATGTCAATTCTTGCTTTAACGTCTGTCGCTTTCGTTCTGCTTGTTGATAATTCTGCCCAGGTATGTAAAGGCCTCAACTTCTTCTGGCTCTCCCTCATAATTTGAAACTGGGTCTTTGTTCGCTGTATTGATCCTGAGGATCTTTGACTTGCCGTATTGGATCTTGAGACCTACCTTTGATGAGGTGGCTATCACCTCTGTTGTCTCATTCTGTATCTGCCAGTGACTGTGGGAAAGCAGGATCAAGTCGTCCTTGAAATACAGATCATCTAGCTGGTCAAAGAGTGTGCATTGTATTCTGTATCACGTGTCCTTTTGATGTTTCGATCTTCATGTATTTTTAAAGAAGAATTCCATGAACATCTTAATCGCACAAGTTGTTAGTTGTTTCACGGAGCGGAGCATAAGAATCTGGGCACTTGACCTGATTTTTTAGTTTTCTGTCTAAATATTTATTGTTTACTGATTACGTTGTTTGCTTATTTTATTGTTTGGTGCCTTTTGTTTCATATTGCCTTATTCAAATATTTCTCTCTATTCCCCTCTATTTTATGCAGGCACATACTAACTTGTATAGATAGATAGATAGGTAGATAGATAGATAGATAAATAGATAGATAGATAGATAGATAGATAGATAGATAGATAGATAGATAAGTAATTTAACTCAATTAAAAAATAGTTTAAAATTTAATACAAACAATGTATAAATCATATTTTCTCACACTGGTTAAGATGTGATTGTCAACAATTTTCCCGGACTGCGGTCCAGTCCCACTGGAAGGGTACTGGACATAGTACTGGTTTGTGACTTCCCTTTCAGATATTCCTTCCGTAATAAAAAATTAAAAAGCACTTAGTGAGCTTCTTTAGATGACTAAATGAGTGGAGGTATTTAACAAACACCCTTATTGTATATAACTTTCTATTATGTATAAATATATATATATGTATATGTATATGTTTTTATGCATATGATAGAAATCTAGTTCATTACCTATGTATATTTGATAACCTCTGAGTGTTGGTAAAAAAATTAAAATTTTTAATGCTAACAAAGAGGTTGTTTTTTCAGAACCTTGAATTAAAGAATTAAAGACTGTCAATGTTATAAAAGTCAAAAGGTAGTGGAAGGTTTATTAGAAAAAGGTTAAATACCATAACCGTGTTGGTTTCGTTTATATTAAATGCAAAACCATTTAACGTAAAAGCATGAAACTTACTTGTTAAAAGGGACACTTGATTATTAAGATGGTAATGGATAAAGCTTTTCTTTATTTGTCTAGTACTTTAACAGGATAAGACCAGCAAGGAAAAGTAGGGTGTTTTACATCAATAAGCTTCATTTCCTGCATTACTACTGCATTAAATCCCACAGTGGTATTGTTAATAATGATCTTATTGTATCCAACTGTGTTTTGAAAAATGATCTTGGTCTCTTTTCGTATATTGAAAAATTGATAAGTGATATTAATAGTAATCACAATGGCACATTATCATGCTTTTTCTTTTGATATTAATGAAAAAGTTCTGTTTCATTTCCCGAACACAAAATTATCCCAAAGGGCGCTTTTCATGTAACAGCATGAAACATTTGCTCTGAGATTTTTTGTTTCATACTACATACCGCGATTAGATATTTTTTATTTGAGAGCCGAAATAACGTTTTAAATAAATACCCTGTGCCGTGTTGTACTCTTCGAAAATGTCTACAATACAAAAATATTATCCGCGACTGTCTAGTTGTAATTCCTTATCCGCATAACAGCTATAGCCATTCTCTTGTAGTAAGGCTAGTTAAACCGCGTATTTCTTTACTCAGGCTTCCTTTTTGAGGGCTAATATCCTTATGTGCTAATTTTGGACACTGAATGTTGAATTCGATTATCTAGGTATTCCGTTCTGAAAAATACGTAATAGTACAGAAGACATATCTTACAGTAAAATGATTGCTAAACAGAGTATTTGATGGTACAGAAGTGAAATATTTCAATTAAAATTACATTTATTCTGGTAAAAAGCTTCTTCGCTGGTACTGGTTAAGACTAAAACCCCAGAATGAAAAAGTTCAAATCAACAAGAAATGCAAAGGTAGCGCGCAATTGTTAAATGTATCCTTGTGTTTCTAAAACAATTAAAAACAATTCATGGAGGAGGCTGGTCACAAAAGAGGCAATTTAAAAAATGGGCATGAAGGGGCTTTAACGGTCCTAAATGGAGAGCTTATCTGATCGAGCTCTACTAACGAGTCCAAACTATCTAGTCCTATATCTTTCACCGCATTAATGTCTCAATACTATATGCAGTGTAACTTCAAATCATAGAAGATCAAAAGTGGGATACCTTCAAGGAAATCCTTTTCACCACAGCTGCAGAGAAGTTACCAAAAGTAAGAAAAAATAAACCTAAAAAATGTGTGAAGGAAGAGATTTTAGATCTTATGGAAGAAAGACGTCAGCAGTTCGATCGCACCAGTCAAGAATAATAAAGATTTAATAGCGAAATAAAACGCAATTGTAAAGAGGCCAGAGAAGAATGACTTGATGAGTTATGTGATAAAGCACAAGCAGATTTTAATAAACACAACCATTTATAAATATATTGATGACATTGTGTGATGATCATCCTCCGGATGCATCAAAGCCAGAGATGGGACTGATATTCTAGAAAAAGAAAAAATTTTAGAGGGATGGAGTGAGTATATTGAAAATCTGTTCGATGAAAACAGAAGAGAAAAAACGATAATCAGTAAATCTATAGATGGCCCACCTATCATGAAAGCAGAAGTTGAAGCAGCGTTAAAAAGTTGAAACATGGTAAAGAACCAGGCCTGGATAGTATTGTTACTGAACTTATGATGGCAGCAGGCGATATGGGCATAAAAAAATCAACAGAATTAATTAACGAAATCTACCACAGCAGAATAATACCGGAAGACATTACAAAATCAATTTTCATAACTCTTCCCAAGAAGCCCAGCGTAATAGAATTTGAGCTTCAAAGAACTGCAAGTTTGATGAGTCATATGACAAAATTAATTCTCAGAATAGTAATGATGCGTGGACGGTCAAAAATCATCCCAGACATTAGTGAACAGCACTGTGACTTTGTGAGAGACACTGGTACCAGAAACGCGGTTTTTATGTGTAGGAGATTAAGTAAACGTGCTATTGAGGTCCAACAAGGTTTATACATATGTTTTCTAGATTACACAAAAGCATTTCAGAAGGTTAAACATGAAGTTCTAATGGACTTATTACAGAATTTAGATTTAGACGGGACTGACATTGGACTTCTCCGAAATCTCTGTTGGGAGCAGACAGCATGTATCAGAAATAACTGAGAAATAATCAGATACAAAGAAATAAAAGAGGTGTCAGACAAAGATGTATATTCTCACCTGATTTATTCAACTTATACAGTGAAATTATTCTCATAGAATTAAAGGGACACAACGGTGTTATAGTTGGAGGCCAAAACGTAAATAATATAAGATATGCGGATGAGACAACACTAATCGCAGCGTCTCAAAATGAATTACAGGCATTTATAAATAAAGTAATGTTAGAGAGTAGTAGGAAAGGAGTTGCCCTGAACCACAAGAAAACCAAATGCATAGTCATTTCAAAAGATGTAGCAAGAAAAGTTTGTTCAGTAATGATAAATAACAAACAAATAAAGCAAGTAAATAAATTCAAGTATTTGGGTAACATAATTACATGTCATGGTAGATGTGAGAAACACATAAAATGTAGAATTGGTATGGCGAAAGGTGCTTTCAGGAAGCTCCGGCGTATCATTACAATTCGAAAGTTAACAACCAAATTACGAAGAAGAATCATTTATAGCTATGTAATACCTGTTTTGACGTACGAAAATAAATGCTGGATTATAAGCGAAACAATGTAAAAATGGATTAAAGCAGCAGAAATATGGCTCTTCCGTTGCATGTAAAAAATCTCGTGGACCGATAGGAAAAGTAACGATGAAGTATTAGTAATGGCACCATCTAAAATATATTCAATCAGTCGTATCTGAGAAACGCAGGCACGATTTTTAGGTCACATTATATGCAATGAAGGGCTAGAAACTACCATTTTATTGATAAAATACAAGCAAAAAGAGCCAGAGGAAGGCAGAGTGTAACATATTTAGATAATTTTTGCAGATGGCTAAATGAAGGAACAATTGCTAATTTAACTACTGTTACGATAATTCAGCTTGCTAGAAATAGAAGCGGATGGAAAACCATGATCCCCAACATCCTTAGAAGAAATGGCACTTGGAGGGGGGAGGAGAGAGAGAGTGAGAGAAAGAGTGAGAGGGAGAGAGAGAGAGAGAGGGAGAGAGAGAGAGAGAGAGAGAGAGAGAGAGAGAGAGTGTNAAACCATGATCCCCAACATCCTTAGAGGAAATGGCACTTGGAGGGGGGAGGAGAGAGAGAGTGAGAGAAAGAGTGAGAGGGAGAGAGAGAGAGAGAGAGAGAGAGAGAGAGAGTGAGTGTGTGTGTGTGTGTGTGACCACATTTAACAATTCAGTACTTAATTTAGTTCAGGCAAACTGAACTGCTATCCCTAATTTTTTGGAAGCAAAAAGTAGAAAAAGTAAGGACTTTTTCTCATGTAAAAATTACTTTGGATAAGTAATATGAAGGTATTAGAAGAACTCCTTTGTTGTTTAATTTTCGAATTTCTGGGAGCTAGTTCTATTCAGGATGGTTTAAAGTCTACAGTTAACTCTGGAGTAGTCTATTCAAAAGTTTTTAAAAACTAAATAACATATAAAGTGAATTATTTAATTTATTACAATGACAAGGAAGCGGTTATTCAAAGGTATTTGGAGGCCCATTTCAAACTCCTTGGAGTCTAAACCTGACATGTTGTACTAATAAGGTTATTTTCCGAAATGGATTGGTTTTTGAATTAGTGGAATTTTTTTCCACTGTAACATCCAAAACGGTAAATACCTGTAGTTTTCATTTTCAGTAGTTAGGACTAACGATCGGTGAATTTCAAAACTGAGCATGAAGTTAGTGCTGTCATTCATTTTTGAAAATTCAAGATTTTCTCATCGACATATATGTAATAAACAAGGACATCTATCTTCCTGTAGATATAAATGATTTCTTTTCGTGAAAAAGGATTATTCCAAAAGTATATAACGAAAAAAGATGAACATTTTGACCCCTTATTCCGTCATTTGACCGCTTTTCAAGCTTAAGTTGATATCCCCTCTCTGTTACGTAACGCTTTTGCAAAAACAACCCCCTCCAGACACGAGATGACAACACATTCATGAAGATGGAATATATACTACACAATGAATTATCAATTATCAACGATTTAATTCCCAGCATCAACCATATTTTCAGGATCAAAATTTTTAGCATCAACGTCGTCCATCGAGAGCCACTCCATCTCTTGAAACGCCATCACACACAAAGGCTCCCGTTGTTAACGGACTGCAATTGGCAATCGTTGCACATGCTCAGTTTCGTGTTCAGTAGCCCTTTAATCGCTATGCAACTAGTTTGGTGAAGTACTTTTGCTTTAATGGTCGTTTATTCTCATTTTATTTCACAGATCGACAGGAAAAATCGTATTGTATTCCCTTAGGATATTTCTTTGTAGATTGATTGATCCTCAGGTGTTTCGCAATGAAATATTCTGATACAGCGACACAAACGTAGCATCTTAGAGCATAAAAAACTGGTATATATGGTAGTAAAAATATTTTAGGAACAACTTTCAAGTACGATGATTGAAAACTCGAGCTACATATTTCATCGGAACATTTTACAATTTGTAAGAAATACTGTAAGCTCTGAACATGACGGGCTTTCCACTCTTCTCACTTGCACCCCTGAGAACAGTTGCGTCGTCTTCTATAAACTCTGCAACCACAGGATTGCCATGTATGACAAAGCCCGATTGGAATTCAAGAAAGTGCGTCCAGCTGATTCAAACCCTTTCAACTGAAGATATTTGGCAACCGTTACACCCTTCGGATCAAAATGACTCACAGGTTTATCATGCTTAAGAATAACACCATTCCATTCCTTGCTGAGTTTCCCAATCCTGGGCTCAATATGATTGAATGCGCTTCGTCCAGGAGCATTTTTTACCAAAAAACCGCATCCAGGTCAGTTTCAGTGAAGTTCTCAATTAAACAGTGTATATTGTTTTCATAACTCGGTTTCTCATCATGGCCTATATCAACAGTAACTATCAAGACCTTCTTTTCTTTTTCTCTGTCCTTCTGAAAACTCGATGCAAGCTTTGGCAGAGAGAACACCCTCGCCATATGTTACAGATGAGCAAATGCAGATGATCCTAAATGCTTGGCACTTCTGACATCTATATATTTAGCGCCGGGGTAGCTGACTTCATTGTTCTTTAGGTCTCTGCTTTTGACAACCTTAATATCGCCAATGGCCGAGGGTATTAGTTTTTGTTGAGGAGCCAAAACTGTGATCAAGGCCATCGCTACATCGTAAATTTTTTAATATTTAAAGAAAACCCAACGAATCCTGTATCCGTTTTTTTTTCTAAAAACGCCCCTTGGAGCTGTCGAAGATTCAGTGAAATCACAGTACAGTGTTTTTGGTACAAGGTGAATAACCCGAGCCAGGGAAAATTAGTAAAAAGACTTTACTATCAAAGAAACACAGCACAGAATTTGATTCAAATTTTATCAAAAAAGTGGAAGCTTCCTGACCATAAAAACTATTGATGAAGACCAAGCTAACTTTAATTGTGCCATTGCAAAAAAAATTCTTAATTTTGAAATTAAGGATGCTTGTCATATACTTTAAGCAAGCATGTAAATATTGGTTTTTAATTACTGAAACACGTATTAGATATTAAATCATTTTATCTAGGTTTCACCTATTTGACATCTGATCCGCACCCATACTTTTTCTTCACTTTTCCTATGGCCAGTGTCCTCTCTTGAATAATTACATTTATTAGCGTGATCATTTTCTTTTAAGAGAAAGTTTTAGCCTAAACTTTTAAGACCAAACATTGATTAAAAATCAGTTTAAGTTGGAAAATCGACAATCAAACTCCAGCCTAAGTAAATTTTTTACCAGGAAATAGGCGTCCACACAAGTGTGGAACGTTTTCGAGCGAGCAAACCTGAAAATAAAATTTTATTTTTAATCAAAGTTTAGTATGTTTGTCCATATCTCTTTGTATTTTGAATTTTAGACACGCTTGATGCTCTGTCAGTTTTACATGTACCAAACTTACAGTATTAATACTATTCAATATATTGAGTGTATAATAAATTATGTTAAACAATAACAGAAAAATTGGGGCTGTAATATAGTGTTCTCGCTCGCTTTGCTCGCTCGAACAATAAATCACCTGCATTCCTAAAATACAAAAGGAATTTAAAGCATACCCTAAAAAAGACTTAAGTTATTTTTCTAGCAGCTAAAATAAGTGCTCTGCACGCACGCATTAAAAGTTTTGTAGCTTTATGGTAGTTTATTCTTTCATTTAGATACTAGGAAAACTAATGGGAACGAGGGGAAATGCAATGAAAAACAATTTCATCTGAACTGGATTTGAACTTATGCGCCTTTGGCTCGACTGTAGTTAAACCCATTGCATGGCTTCCCATTAACAACACTTGACCCTAGTAAAAGTGCAAGGGTAGTTCAGGAGGCATGCACCCAAACTTTAAATACCTTTTTGAATTTTTTTAGATAACATATTAAGGGGAAGACTACGTTGTATGGACAAGGATAAGACAACAGCAATAAAGGACTCAGATGCTTAACTTCAAGGTAGAGGCCGACAATCTCCAGATCGTTATGAGTGTTTAATTTTAAGATTTTAATAGAAATTCCCAATGTTTGTTAAGAAGTCTATGTCAACGGCATCTTTGTCCGAGGTACCATCGTTAAGTCTCTTCCATCTGACTGCTTTTGCCCAATTAACAATCTGAATTACTTTATGTCTGATGCCAGTAAGCTTTGATTACGTTTTACTTTNGGCTCGACTGTAGTTAAACCCATTGCATGGCTTCCCATTAACAACACTTGACCCTAGTAAAAGTGCAAGGGTAGTTCAGGAGGCATGCACCCAAACTTTAAATACCTTTTTGAATTTTTTTAGATAACATATTAAGGGGAAGACTACGTTGTATGGACAAGGATAAGACAACAGCAATAAAGGACTCAGATGCTTAACTTCAAGGTAGAGGCCGACAATCTCCAGATCGTTATGAGTGTTTAATTTTAAGATTTTAATAGAAATTCCCAATGTTTGTTAAGAAGTCTATGTCAACGGCATCTTTGTCCGAGGTACCATCGTTAAGTCTCTTCCATCTGACTGCTTTTGCCCAATTAACAATCTGAATTACTTTATGTCTGATGCCAGTAAGCTTTGATTACGTTTTACTTTCCTCTCTCTCTCTCTCTCTCTCTCTCTACCTACCTACTTTAAAATTTATGGGTTCTTTTCATCCAAATATAACTTGTTTTCCACTAGTGGTATTTTTTGCACTTTCAAGAAATAATCCATTTAAAACCGTTAACTAGAACTCCCTTATAGGGAGTATAGGCCTTTGGTCGAATCTCACTAGACTGGCATCTTCACCTGACTTTTCAGTCGTGGATCTGTAACTTAAATCTTACTCTCTTTCATAGTATATTAAATAAGTTCACTGGCTGTTTTAGTGCAGCTTCATGAAGTTACATTGTTTTATCTTCAAAATGCCTCATTGAACTTCTTCAACATGAACACCAAACTTTTTGTGATACAACGTTAACACTGCTTATCGAATTAAGATTGACGGAATGGCTTTACCTTTTGAAGGATTCCAATATTTACATGACAGATAAAAAATAGTCGAGGGAAAGGGATGAAAGAGAACCAATTGGGATGGACAATAAGTTAACAGATGGCCAGTTCAAGGTGGAACAAATATGCCGCGTGGCTAAAGATTGGCACCTTTTATATTTGGATCGGAACGATTGTCTTCTTTCATAACTTCTGCAACAAAGAAAATGAAATGAGAGAACAATTGCTCTTCCTTTTCTCTAAAGAACATTAAGACAAAGATTAATGAGTTATGACCATACTGCAAATAGTTTTTAAGCATCTCGGGCCGAATCTAAAAGGTTAAGACTTTGCAGTCAGAAAGAGCCTACAAAGTAGAATAGAACACGAAATGGAATCAAATTCAGAAAGTTTAGGTTTCTTTTCATTTTGAGTTTAAAAGGACTTATGTAAATATATTGTTTAAGTACCGTATTTAAAAAGACAAATTGTAAAGCAAAGTAATCTGCGTAACTTTTTTGTTTGCTAAATGGTAAACAATAAGTTTATTGGGAACTGGTGTATGTGCTATTGATTCTAAGGGTAAATTGACATACACTGGTTCATAACAAAGACAAGGATTTGCGTCATTTTGTCTACAGGTTTTTTAGTGTGTAGAACTCGGTTTGACCTTGTTGAATCTCAGGAACAAATAAGTTTATAAGCCACACCACTAGGTGAAATTCATCGAATTAACCATAAAAAGCTATTTGAGGCAAACTACCCTTTTGTTTCAAGCGTCATTAAAACCATTACAACTGACGAAAATTCTGACTTCTAAATAATTTGTTTCGGGAAGTCTCATACTTCCATTAAAGTAACAAACAGGCAAAGAAACTACCTTCAAAAGATGAATATGTTCCATGTGTATTTTCATAATGTTTGTGTATATATGTATTTATATGAAATAATATAAATCTGTACATATTAGTTTATATAGCAATGAGCATGCTGTCTATGACGAAAAACAATACATTACTTTAAATAGCAATAAATACAAAAAGCTTGTCCCTGCTGAATATAACCATATATCATTCTTGCTTTTAAAATTACCTTGACATATAAAGAAAAAACTTGATATCAAATTAGTGACAAAACGAGACTAAAACTTTCAAGGGCTCTCCCTTCTTCCTCTAGGGGAAATCTCTTCAAATGAACTTATGAAACAACAATAACACCTACAAACCACATATTTTACACTTAATTGTACCTTTTCGGTTAAAAAAAATAAGATAGGCCCCTACTATTGCCAAATTAAAACACTTTTGCTTAACAAAAGTACTAACGTCAGATTATAGAGGCTGGTTTCCTTTGTCCCATTTTCACTATACCTCGAGAAAGGAATCCAAACATGTAGTTATTGAATTGGAATGAAAAAATTTGTGGAAAAGCCATACCCATTGTGCCATGAAAATCTTTTCGATAAGGTCATTTTATGAAAATCAAGAGAGGGTCTGTGTTTTTTAGCGGAATGTTCAACAGCTTCAAAGTTATAACTAGCTGCTGTCCTTTTCCGCTTAGTGTTTAACGTATTTTTGGACATTCTGGGTTGAATCGATAAGTCTGTTTCTTCATCTCCTTTATATTTTTCTGTTTGATTGCAAATTGAATGTAAACATTTATTCGATTCGAGCACAATACTTTTAGAAATTGCTATAAGTTCTTGCTCTATCTCAGTTACATCGTCCTCCACCACTTCATTCGTGTCTGTTATTTCTGGTGGTAGAGATTCTCCTTGCTTTTGAGCCGATGAAGGGAAGTCGTATGCCTTTTGCGAATCAGACTGGTTTTTAGGTATCTCTGTGAAAGTCCTATCACTTTTACTGACAGCAGGTCGTTCAATTACTTTTCCATGATTGGGGTTAACATTTTCCTTTCTTTCTAGTTTGTCCAAGACTAAACAACAGGATGATATATCTTTTGAATTTGAATCACTAAGACAGTTTGAAATATCAGCTATTCTTTTAAATTCAGCTAAAACTCCAGATCTGTTGAAGGTCCATTTGCATTCCTTCGACTGAAGGCGAATGTTCATCGAGCTCCAGGATGTATCTGGCAGCCAAAGCTCGCGCAAACTCTGCTTTCCCAACTTTGCAGAGAGGAAATCCATGCAATTTGGTGTTATAGCAATAGTCATGACTATAAATTTTAAGAATATACAGCTATTTTCACGAGTTAATCATCCTAGTTAGTGAAACGTGTGCCCCTCGTACAATTTAACCAGATACACACTACTTCAGTATTTCTGAAGGACAAGCTGCGTGGCTGCGGTATCTAAAATAGTATGTTGTGAATCAATGAACCGCGTCTTCAATAAGCGGCGACCAGGGGGAGCACAGGAAATTATTATTTTCTTTGCAGAGGAGCACAACAGACCTCATTTTTCATGCTGAAAAATTGTCCATTGTATTACAATGAATTGACTCTATTGAATGAAAGGGAGAGATATCAATATGCAGGTATTGTTCTCAACACATGTATCTTAAATCGATAGATATTCCAAGTTAGTCTCTGTAGCAACAACTGTTGCTTAGAGAGGCTATTTTCTTTAGATTTTCAAGGATTTAATCTTTATTCGACGTTTTGTTAACCTGAAATGGCTCCATAGATAAAAATCTTCGATTACTGTAGAACAAAAAACCTAGTTAACATTGGCTACTTGACACAAAGCAGGTATTTTCCTTTTAATATAATGGCCGTGTCATAAACAAAAAAGGAAACAGCCTATTTTACAGAGTATTATTTTGAGTCTTTCTGCTCAAAGATTACATTTACTTTCAAGTAATTTGACTTTTATAATACCGCCCCTTCAGCTTGAAGTCCCTCTTTCACCCTTGTTTTAAATGGCAACACTTTAAAAAAAAGCAGATTTTTGAATAGAAAAGTATATGGGTGCATAAAAACCATCACCCACGATGTAATCCAGTGTGCAAGTCCAAAGAAAAATCTGCGAGTCAAATAAACTGCATATTTGTTTCAAGAATCAGTCAATTTTAATACTTGGATGGCATTACTTGCTTCTGAGCCGGCATAACCAGCGAAAATCATTTGTCTGTCCAGTGTTTGTCTGAATTAACTGTGGGCCTGTCTGAAGTTCCTTCGGTTCGTTTCAAACTCTTTTCTTGTAAATTTGTCAAATATTTTATGAGCTTAAATACCTTGGTCAAGCACTATCACTTGTTCTTTACAAGTACAGTAATTAAAATTGTTTTTGTTTTTGTTACAATGGTCGAAGTTGTCAGCCAAGTTTTCTCCTATTCCTGTATTTTTCTTTCATTATTCAAAAATTTTGTGCAAACATAATTAAAAAATGACTGGCACCAAGACCTTGCTGACTTGCTGACTTGATAACCTAGTGGATATTGGGGTATTAAGACAGTAGTCACAAAATTGTATGTGATTTCTCATGTTAACAGAGAGCTAAATGAAAATTTTATCAGCATCACTGGCAACACTATTCACAAGATTAAGAGTTTCATTCATTTAAATATGCTCTTAACGCCTTTTCCAAAAAACAGATACTTTTTGTCAACTTGGTCTCTCCCACTCCTTGCAAGGTTTCAGTTTATTTCAAGATTCCCCATTTAAACTTCGACCCTCAAATGGCTATTTCCCAAAATCTGGCTCATATAGTATTGGGATGCTGTTAGTAGGAGAAACGAGTAAAAATAGTTCCCTCCACTTCGAAACTTTCTTCGTAACACAAGGGTATTCTTTTGAAGTTAGACGTTGTTTTTTACTAGTTTTTTAAAGGCTTGGTGTCTTGCATGGTAATGGTAAAAGGGTATTCACATGCCAATGGCAACTTACGAGATGTCCTCCAGCGAGAAAAAGACTGCAAGAAGAAATGACAACACAACCAAGCAATTCATGGTTGTGTTTACAGATCGAGCGCTTCAGCTGCAAAGTAATTTACACCAATAATTCAGCAGCTCTCTTGATCATGGGCTCTTTTATTTTATCCCTTGTCAGTGACTGGTATTTTCTTGTTTTGCACCCAAGTCCTTCAAAGATTGAAAGGTACCTAATGAATACTCTTTATCTTGTATTTTTGTTGTATAATTGTTTATTTGCATCATTGTAGCTCAAATAAGGTTTTATTACTTTAAGCAAATAAATGATTTAAACCAGCACATACACAGGCAAGCACACACACACACACACACACACACACATATATATATATATATATATATATATATATATGTGTGTGTGTGTGTGTGTGTGTATGTGTGTGTTTGTGTGTGTGCTGGTTTAAATCCAGACCAGACGTAAATCTCATACCAATCTTTGTATTAATTTGGGTTTTGTTACTACCACTAAAACGTATGTATGGAAACAGAACGGCTTTAATGATCTGTGTAGCTTGGATGCTTGATAACAAAAGGCAAACTGTTTCTATTAGAAGGAAACGTGAAACACGAGGCTTAAATCCGTTTATGAAAAGTACATATGCATATTTAAAAATTGTTGTGAAATTTGAAGGGGCCTTAGCACTTAAGCTACACATAAGAAATTGCAATCTGAAAACTGCTTTGCATTTCGAAATTTATGGCAACATTATAATTGTGAAATAAATAAATGTTCTATGTTAAAATTGCGGATTTCTAGCACAGGACGATAAAATCCATGCTGCTAGAAAGCTGAAAATAACAATAGGCTGTTATTGTATATGGTCCTTCTTCGCTTTTAAAAGACGTGTCTGGAGAAAGAAGAGAGCTTTCAAAAGAAAGTTGATGCATCCAGGAAGAGCCAAAGAACTCTAGAGCTTAGTTTAACTCCACGTTTTATTCGATGTTATATTAACTCTTAAATCTCTTTGAACCGATTGAGACATTTTATATCTCAGTCATAATCAGTCACGTTACAATTAATAACTAAATACTTTACTGTTTAGTAAAAGCACTGAAAGTCGTGACACGAAAATACTGACAGTTATTGATACGGTGACAGCAATAATTATATTTTCATCATATTTATTTAAGAAATACATTGTTGCTCTTTATATTTGGAGAGGGAAGCGATGTTAAATTGTGTAGATGTAGCAGCTTTAGGACACGTTCGTCCGTAAAAACACCATGCCTCAACGCTTCTACTTTTTTAGGTAATTTGAAAAAACGTACTTTTTGGTTACAAGCTAATTAAACTTGCAGCTCGCACAACCTGGTGTCATTCACTATGTATTACAAGCATAATTAATTTATCTTTGGGAACCTTAGGTTATTCAAGGTAAATGTGAGGAAATTTCAGTTCATGAAATTCAATTTTAGCTTATATGAATTTTTCTGCTATTGGATACATCTTTGAAAATATTTTAGTTTCATAAATGTATATAGCTTGAAAACTGAAGGAGTTTAGCTGATTTGGCTAGCATCATACTTGTAAACATATCTGTAAAATCTGCCTGGTGTGTTAAATGAACGACTTTCAAAAACATGACAGTTAACTCTTACTTGTAATCTCGATGTAAAGTACATGATTACTGTATTATGACACAAAATTTTCAACAGTTTTATGTGAAGATATTGCATTTTTATTCCTATTAAATATAATTATTATATTTATTTTCTATTAAAAAAGTAGAAACCTAAAAAAGAAATGAGTTATTGATTTATTTACACCCTGTCCTACTGCATATTACTTTTTCATTAAAAAATTTTTTCCCTTCTATATCTATTTGTAAAATGATGATGCAGGATAAAAGGTACTTCAGTAAAAAAAAATCCGCTACCAATATCTATCCTTTTAAATATATAAGTTGTAATTAAAAAGAGATTAAAAATCTCTAAATGTTAATCAAAGTAAGTATTGGAATAAAATTTAAAAGGTTTGTCAATAAATTTGTTTTGCCTTTATTTCAAAATTTATAAAAGGCTTTTTTCTTCACATCTGTTTAAAAGAAACCGACTTTACCAGCATTCAGTTTAACGTTGGACAATTTTTCATGTGCCCATCGTTTCTCACATAAAAGTGTTGTTTTTCGAACATTTGTCTAAAAAAAATTACTGACTTGAAAATAGCAAATTTTTATATACTTCAAATTTTTGTGAGTATTTTCCACATCAAATAAGATAAGAATTTCTGAAAGCACCCCTCAAGCGTGTTTAAATACTATTAATTAGATGATCTTCCAATTCAGTTATATTGTTGATAGGGAAGCTCAGCACCACCTTCATAATACAGAATATCAGAAGAAGATGACTACTAGAACAAAAATATCACAACATCAAAATGGTGATGTAAAAGGAATGAACAGAATAAACAATATTTAGAAAACTAATTTTGCAGTATCAAACAAGCGATGTAATAATGTATGAAACACCAAGAACAAACGTAAACAGAACAAATAGCCATATCTAGAACAATAAAAGATAAATATAATAGAGAATAAGGTAATAAATATGAATAATAGTAATAATAATAATAATAATTATGATGATAATAATAATAATTATGGTGATAATAATAATTATTATGGTGATAATAATAATTATTATGATGATAATAATAAATATTATTATGATGATAATAATAATAATAATAATATTATTATTATCATTATTATTATTATTATCATCATTATTATTATTATCATCATTAGTATTATCATCGTCATTATTTAGCTTCACTCACAAAACAATCCGTTAAGTTAGGTNCGTAAACAGAACAAATAGCCATATCAAGAACAATAAAAGATAAATATAATAGAGAACAATAAAAGATAAATATAATAGTGAATAATAGTAATAATAATAATAATAATTATGATGATAATAATAATAATTATGGTGATAATAATAATTATTATGGTGATAATAATAATTATTATGATGATAATAATAAATATTATTATGATGATAATAATAATAATAATAATATTATTATTATCATTATTATTATTATTATCATCATTATTATTATTATCATCATTAGTATTATCATCGTCATTATTTAGCTTCACTCACAAAACAATCCGTTAAGTTAGGTCTGTGATAAGAAGAGAACCTAAGATAGAATTCCCAAGAGACAATACCACATTAAATGGTTATGATAGCCAAGAGCACAGAAAAAATGAAACATTACCCATAAATAAAAAAAACCAATATCACCTAAAGAATAATCATCTCCAAAGAATTTCATTCTCATATTTTCAGTTTATTAATTATCAGGTTTTACATTTTACAACTTGTTAAAACCAAAAACAGTAATTTTTCCTAAATGAAGTTAAGCCTGACTATGAAAGAAGTATCTGTTGGAATGTAGCTCAGAAAAAGCTTATGACTCATGACGTGATAAATTTCTTACATCTTTGGCTTACTCTGAGTCCATAAAGTTCAGAATTTTCTAGAAGTTAAAGACGTTGCGGCACGCACGGCCATTAACTTTATTGGCAAGACAAGACAAAGACCTAACAGGTAGAACTGTTTTATTTTATCTCGTGTCCTTTCAAGGATTAAAAAACCAACCGACAAGAGTCCTTATCTTTCATTTTCAGTACTATTCATTTTTTCTTGATCTTTGGTTTTACTTGTAGACCTTGCAATCATTTACTTCAGCCTACTGTACATGAACTAAAATCCCTGGTGTCATCCCTTAGCCTACAGTTTTAAAATTTTTATTTTAACTAGGTGTAACATGGCAGTATATTCATATGGAACAGTCAACAAATTTGCTCATTTTGACTAAAATTCACCCATTCTTCCCACGACAGAGCTCCTAAATGGTCTTTCCTTTAAATGGGCTACAATAAAACACACAAATAAAAATGTAATAAGTAATTATATTTACAATTAATACATATTCGCTAACTATAATGTTAACTATTTACGTTACCAGCCACAAAAGATTGGAAATAGTAACAATTAAGGGATGTAAAAAACCTAAGAAAACTGCAGCTGTGTAGGAAAAAGGTTTCTTTTTCAGGATAACTGAAAACTCTGCTTTATATTTAGTTCAAAACTAAGGTTTAGGAAATAAAGAGAAGAATGAACATATAATTCCTTATTGGTAAGTATTTTCTCAGATTTTTCCCTGGAAGAAATCCAGTAAACATAATTGTTGTTCTCGTTCTCTTTTAATTTTTTGTTTTTGTCTCCTTCATGTCACAAAGTAATTTCTAACGCTACCTCTGCCTAAAGTTTTTATGTTATTGCTCCTTCCCCTCTACATACTACTACTACTACTACTACTACTACTACTACTACTACTATTATTATTATTACTACTACTACTACTACTACTACTACTACTACTACTACTACTACTACTACTACTACTACTAGAACTACTACTACTACTACTTCTACTACTGCTACTACTACTACCACTATTATTACTATTACTACTACTACTACCACTATTATTACTATTACTACTACTACTACTTCTACTTCTACTACTACTACTACTACTACTACTACTACTACTACTACTACAACTACTACTACTACTACTACTACTACTACTACTACTACTACTACTACTTCTACTACTACTACTACTACTACTACTACTACTACTACTACTATTACTACTACTACTACTACTACTACTACTACTACTACTACTACTACTACTATTACNNNNACATTCTGTTTCTTTGTCACATCTATATTTGTATAAGTGACAGCTACTACTACTACTTCTACGACTGCTACTACTACTACCACTATTATTACTATTACTACTACTACTACTACTATTATTACTATTACTACTACTACTACTTCTACTACTACTACTACTACTACTACTACTACTAGAACTACTACTACTACTTCTACTACTACTACTACTACTACTAGAACTACTACTATTACTACTATTACTACTATTACTACTATTACTACTACTACTACTACTACTACTACTACTACTACTACTACAATTCGCCATTACTAATGCTGTTTATTCTACTGGTACCATACGCAGTGACAATCTACCATCATCGCAGCATGGGAAGAACTCAGTACTGGCTCGTCTTGTTTCCTTGTCCGAGGTAATGAGCTATGAATTGTTAAATAAAATTTGTATTTGATGATTTTCAGTGTCTG
The DNA here is from genome assembly GCA_003991215.1 of Morbakka virulenta. Taxonomy (NCBI): domain Eukaryota; kingdom Metazoa; phylum Cnidaria; class Cubozoa; order Carybdeida; family Carukiidae; genus Morbakka; species Morbakka virulenta. Next base: position 2,281,568 of record RDPX01000180.1, on the reverse strand, counting down.
GCACCTTGTAGCCTTGTGCCATCAAATATCTTTTATAAAGCTTAATGTATATTAAAAAATTATTTCTCATTGATTTCAAAGCATCTGTACCACTCCGTCACCTTATTTTATTCAATGGCTGAATAGTTGTGCCGAAGTCCTAGATATTGCTAGTTAGAGATTGCTAACAACGGGCTCATGGAATTTAGTCATAATTGATGTGCTGAGTCAAACTGAAGAAACAATCTACCTCTCGGAAAACTTTTAGCAGTACCATTTGTTACCAGTTTTGATAAGCATGGAAAAAAAGAGCTTGGGTTTGACAAAATTAGCAAGTAGCATGAAAATATTGTAAATAAGGAAAGAAATACTTTAATCTGATGTTTTTCCCATTAGGGTATTTTGTATCTAAACGAGTAATTCGCATCCTGTTAAAGAGGCATTTAGTCTTTTAAAATGTAAAATGTATTGTAAAGTAGAAACACATTAGACTTTGTATTGCAGATTACCATAAACACCATCAACATTTCAAATTCGCCATTCACATGAGCCATTGACACCTCATGGCCGCAAGGTACAATCACTGAGAACGATTTGCAGTACGGTGATACAGTATGACCTTTTCCGCATTCTTTCTAGACCAGTTCCAGTAAACTAAAATATTAAATGAATTATCTTTTATCTATTTTCATTGAGGTAATCAATACTAGTTCGCCTTCTCTGGTATCGTGCCCTTTACGCTATTTTCCTATGAATGGATAATTGTTCACTTAAATCTCCTGTAATGGGCAGTGTAATTTATGCCAAAAAATGACCATTCAAATGTTTGTAAGCCTTTCAAGCGTGTCCTCTGCTCTGTACATGAAGTGGTGATAAAATAGAGAAATGTTGCCCACCCCCCTGGTTTATCCGGATCGAAATTCTGAAAGACCTGTTATGTAAACTGAACTGAGCATGTGTGACGAGCGACACTAAGTGCAAAGAAGGAAAGTCTTTTTAAAAATCTTCTTTGTTAATCAATGACTTAAACTCTGAATGGAGGACAGGTGGCTCTTCAGTTTGATTTGAATGAAAACAGAGAAGACAGGTTGTAGCTCAACAAAGCAAATTTGATAGGAGATCACCAGGGGAGCCCGTAAAGAGAACAACATAGACACTGAAATCGATTTTCAGCGCAAAACCTTGATTTTGAATTATATAAGTCTTGAACAGGGCAGATGAATTGATGAACATTGTTGTAGAAAATTTTAAACTGTTATCGTGACATTTGACGCTGTTCTTACCAAAGGAAAATTTAAGATGGTTTAATCTATTGAATTCTTTAATATGGTTGACATTTTTATTATTACAATCTAAAAGCCTGCAGTGTTCACTGGACTCCTTTGTCAGCAAGCTAACTGACTGGGTCATTGCAATCACACAATTCCTTGTTAGGCCGTGTTGAGACAACAAAAGAATATAAATGGGGTTTGGTGTATGGTACATAATAGGGCACGTGGCTACAATGAACAGCATTATGCATGGAAGGCTGTGTGCCTCCTTCGCGTCTGCAAATTCCTTTTCACGACAGTCAATGGTTTGACGGTGTGACCACTTTAACGAAGTCACAAATAGGGAAGAAATGTTCATGGTTGATTAATGGTAGGGTAACTGTTAACCAAAACATCTGGAGAGAGAGAGAGAGAGAGAGAGAGAGAGAGAGAGAGAGAGAGAGAGAGAGAGAGAGAGAGTCAAGCAATGAAATATACCTCTGGTTGTGACGGTGTGGCAATTTACGCCCCCCTCCTTTTTTGGTAAATCAGAACTATCAGTTTGATTGAAAACTAGACGAACGCTGTGACGATTCCGGGGAAATTTTATTGCAGGCATTCCAAACAAAAGATTAGAACAACATCTGTCATAGGGTGAAATCTAAATCCTTTCTCCTTGACACCACTGTAGGAAACTAATTTACCTCTTAATTGCTTCCATCTTTATGGGTACACCAATTAAGATGCAAAACGTTTTTAAGCCGCTAAATTGAAATCCAGTCAAAGGTTAGTGCTCACAACAAGATCATTGATCAAGGTGGTTGAAAGCTTGAAGAAAAAAGGTATCCCCAAATAAATGAGGTCACAAGACCGGAATAATTAAAAAGGAGGAGAAAAAATCTTAAAGAACAAAGAAAAGTAAAACAAAAAAAAAAGTAAGAGAATCAGTCCTCCTTTTTGACTGCACTCCGTTTGTATATTTTTCTATTGTCATGCACTTCGACAATTAGTTGGTGGATGTCAATAAGTGATTTTTTGAGTACTTGATGACTTTGTCACTGTTTACAGAGCAGAAGACATATGAGAGAGATCTGATAGTTTGAACAAGCCAGTGATCGAGGGTATCAGCGGGACACATGGCAGTCGGTCGCAAAACTGGCCATTTAAAGGCACTGACTATCCTGCACTGAAAGCAGGACATTCAGTGACTAATGGTTCATGCAATTAGGCAAGAGAAGATTTACCTGTGTAAGCATTTATATTTTCTACTTGCTCTGATTGTGACAATGAGGTAAGACAAGATTGTAATCCTATTATCTATTATTCAAATAGTAAAATGTGAATTTTCAGATATACTGTGATTCACAGAAGGCTTCTATCCTTTAAATATTCTTTTTGCAATTTGTTCTCTGCAACTTTTAAATGGATTGACTTCAGTTGATTCTAAAATATCGTACGTTTTGGCCATTGAGATCAATTTACATGCCCTTTTTGGCCCATAGCAGACCACAGATCATTTCCTGATCAGTTTTTATTTCCAAGCTAATCTTTGTTTATTCCGGTACAGGTCACCGTTACCATTGATCAAAGTATACATAATATAGCTTCGATATCATGGAACGTGTCCTGCAGTATAATCCAGGAAAACAAGCTCCATATCACATATTTAGATTTCTCAGCTGTTGTGTTTGTAACAACTAATTTGAATTGGATCATTTTATCAAATGGATTATTTGAAATTTTCGTTGAACAAACAGTTGTTTGTTTTATGCACAACTTTATTGAATTTCGGACGCTTTCGCCTTCACTATGTTTTGAACCTTGATCTTGAGGTAAGTTGCAGTTCTTTTCATTCCTTCAGCATCGGTGAAGTATAAAAATTTCTCTACTTGTAAAGGACCCTTGATGTCGGGTTCGATATTTGGCTCGCGGCTGTTAGGCAAAGGCTAAAAAAGCCTATTTTTTCGTCGGATCGGAGGGATGAGAATTTCTCACAGACAATAATCTGAATTCTGTTACTTGCCAAGTATTTATCTTTCCTCTCGGTCCTTGGAAAAATCTTGTCAGAGGCCGGTAGAGCATTAGATGAGTATTAAAGTCTGTTCCTTGTAGGATGCAAAACATTGTTGATTAAGTCAAACCAACTATGTACCGCCAGCTAGCATGCAGCATAAATACCAGTGTCTAGTTCATCAATTGCATAGTGAAGCGAATATCTTTTGATCCTTTTGTCAAACGTAGGCTAGTCATCAGTTTAACTATATATTCTAAGACTGTCATTATCAAGTAGTAACCCGATACCCTTGTCACATTGGAATGTGGAAACCAACATGTGTTGGTCAGCATATTTTATACCCGTCCATCGTTTGCTGCAAATTATCGAAAAACCTTCCAAAACAAACTCGTGTTAAAGAACTCGGAAAATCTGGTCTCTAATCAACAGGTACCAAATGCTACTGGAACATTCAAAATTAAAGAGTTAAGTACATAAGAAACAAATAAAACTAGGCTTAATGCTTGATTTTTATGCCCAAGTACTTGCCATTCACTTCACTAGTGTATTCATACGAATGTCGTTGAGAAACATTAATACTCAACCTAAAAGGCTCTGAGAAGTGCAGCAGTATGTTGGTTTGGCCACAGCCACCGTGTTTGGTATTGTTAAAAAACCTGATGACTTGCTTCTTATGCAGTTCCCTTCACTGCTAATCTGGAAAAAAAACTTTCAGTCCTTCTAAAACAAATTCGTGACATTGCCCAACCAGAAACCTATCTTTTTGAAAAAAGCTCTTGCCACTTCTTCCTTCAAAATTCATACTTTGAATTCAGAAGAATTCCAAGATTGTTCCTATTGGGAAATATTTGATATAACCGAAACGCATTACCACTCCTCTTTAGGAGTAAGGATTTGACATTTTTGTAAGTATTTTTTTCTCATTTTTCTTAACGTTACGATAGATTAAATAGTGTTGCTTATAACACTGCATTTTCAAAATAAATGCTCTTCCTGAGACGAAGTAAGTTACCAGGTTAATGATCTGTCTTAACCCATCCAACTGGTTAACTTAATTTTCTAAAAACCTACTTTTCGGCCATGAAATTTACAGTCTCCCCATTATTCTGCCACTTCACCAATCGTTAATCCAACGCTGTCCTTCCTTCTGTCGGTATGGGTTTTTTTACTGAAACCCGAAAGAAAAGGATTAGCTCAAAGAATCGCACCCTTCGAAAGATGTGCTCGAGAAATTGTGGCAGATGGTCAACATTGTGGAAAACAAAGAGTTTGCCTATTTGTCATAAACGTTCTACTTGGAAATGTTTAGCCACCTTTCGAAAACTATTTTGCAGTATCAAACACGAAAGTGAGCACGAGAAACAGAAATCTATTTGTCTACATCCCAAGAGTCAAATTGGAATATGGGAGACTGTCGATTCATTACATGGGAGCTAAAGCCTTTAATGATCTCCCACTCTCCAACTTGAAAGGAAATATACAGAAATGAATTTTAAAGAAATTTTAAAAGATCATAGGTTCTAGTTTTTATCAGGTTTTTATTGTTTTACAGGTCTTCTTTTCCTTAGACTTATGATGTGGTTATTACATGCCAACGTGATACCTCAGTGACTTTCAGTGCATATTCTCAGTCCCAAGTTTCTAACTCTTAGTTAATGTCAGCGGTTATTCTACGTTCATTACTCGTTAATTCATAATTTCCGCATATACCTGATTTTCGATATTGCTTGGCCACTTCCTAATATTTTAATTCTTTTACCATTTTAGTTTTAAATATCTTTTTTTTCTAAAAGGACAAGTGTTGATAACAGTATTTTTATATATTACTTTTTAATTATACATTTATCGAAACGTTTTTATCCTGTATAAATATTCGTAATAAATAAATAAATAAATAGCTATAGTTTTTCAGTTTCTGCAATTCCATGGTAAGGCAGAACAAATTTTTGGACAGAAATAAGCTTGGTTATTCCTAAAGAGCATTTGAAAGAAAGAGTACAGATGATCCATCTAAAAATAATCTTTAACCCTCAAATTGAATTTTTTAATCATAGGACGATTCGATCTCATATACATAAGAGCAAACAGACACTGAAAGCAAAAGAGGAGGAAAACACAAAATTAGTGTTGTGCACTTTGTATATGGATAAGTTTGGTTGCAATTAAAATTCCTTGAACAAAGTGGTTTCCTTCCGAGCAATGTTGAAAATACTAGAACTAATAGCGCAATAGAGTTTACGTGGAAGATTTGATAAGATATCAACTACATCTTAGGCCTAAAAAATCACCAGCCAGAACCTCATGGCCAAGTACTACATTAGAAATACCTTCTTCTAGTGGGCTTATGATAAATGATTTTGCCATTATTTCTCACCTCCTGCAGCACGCCTTGTATTTATGCAAATGCTGCAGGAGACAGAGAGGTTATTTATAGTAAAGTAAACTAAACATATTTTTCTGCAAAGACAAATATAATCAATGAAATGGAAAGAAAATCACAGAAATGGGTTTAAAATCCTTACCTGCACTAAAGAAAGAGCACTGTCATTATGTCTATGGATGGTATGCCATTCATACTCTAAGCTGAGGCTCCAATTTTGAAATTCATAATGACATTGGACTTAAGAAGGTTAAAAACATGTTGTATTATGTTAGATTTTAAAGCGAGTCTTGAGATATATAATAAGAGGATATAAAAACGTAATTTATGTATATATGTATATATACTAAAGATCCAAATGATACACTTGCATCTCTGAAAATAGATTAAAGGGCAAGGCTTGAAAAATATGTATTGGGAAAACTAAATTAAAGAACATTCATGTAGATAAGACTACGGGTTTATCGATATGAAAATCTGCCCTGATTTAAACCTTTCATTCAACAAAAAAGTTGGGGCCATGCCCCTCAAGGCCGTCTCTGCACCGCAGGCTCTGAAGATAAATCAGCGAGGTGGAGAGTTACAACAATGTCAGAGCTTTTATGCTCCATACTTCATGTCATCTTTAGATTAAGATTTCAACAGACATAAAGAGACATATTGATACTGCAAAAACATATTTTGCAAACGCATCTTAAAGGTTGATCTGTAGATTCGTTAAGGTGGCAACAAGACTACACATAGTCATATGCCATATTTGTTATCCATTATTATGTGAATGTGGATCATGGTCTTGAACTAAAGTAACGAAAAACAAACCAATAAATACTTAGGTGTGTTTTTTTAGGTTATATGACATGGTCCAAGGAAAAATTGTAATTCGTGGGTCACGGATGAAAAATAACAAGTATGAGAATGTCACAATAACAGAGCCTCAAAAAGAAATTAAACCACTAATTAAGAATCGTCGAAAGAGAAAGAGTCTAATAAAACTAGCTGAAATGATCATTAATGAGACAGTAATGGGAGAGTCAATGTCGGATAAAAAGGCACAAAACATCTGACAACAAAGCTTGTACTTCCAAGTACCACTTTTTTTCTGAAGTTTGAATTGTTTGATGCCTCTTTTAGACGTACACGTATAGAGCTGAGCCTCAAACAGAACGACGGTTCTTCTTTAAGGCAGGAACACATCTCCAAGAGCATGGGAAGACTTTACAATAGATTCCTTACAATGTTTTGTAACATCCTCTACCGCTGTATGATTTGCAAATAATTTTTCGGGAATCTAAGGTTAAGATGTATATTTGTGGTCGATGATAGGGGTGGATGTTAAGGTGTAAAGACAGTATATAGTTACCTATTTATTGCATAAACTTTAAAGCTATTTAGATTTGTAATATGAAATTTTAGATTTGAGTCAGTCATGGATCTTATACATTAAAGTTTCGCGTACGTCAGCATAAACGGCTCTGATGTCACATACCTTAAAACAGAGCGAAGCAACGTTTTAAATAAAATCCTGCACTCCAGCAGCCTATTGAATTAAACTCAAAACTATTGGTCGTATTTATCACTCTCGTGGTGCCCTAGTACCCATTTCCTGAAAGTTTCAAATTATTTATACCTTCCTTCGTATCTATTTTACGCAAGAGTGCTCTATTCATTTTCAAAAACAACAATGACTTGCTTCCTGGCCACTAAAGGCTACCATTTTTTCTAATCTGCATATTAATTGAACGTCTGATGATAAGTTGGGGAGGGAGGGGGAACATTCTAACAAAGAATTAAAAATATGGACTTTAAAACAAATGGTCAATCTTTGACACTGGATCCTTTCAGTGTTGACAGCGTGCTATTTCTAACACTGTTTTTAGTTTTAATGTTTGGTCTCCAACTCAAGTCAGATGTCTTTAGTTAGTTGATTGGCTTTATGGTTCAGTTGTAGAATCATCATAGACAATGAAACAACCACAAGTGGTTGTCTACTTAGTAACCACTTTCTGTCAGCTCCGTGATATTTGAAAGTCTCTATGCCTATAACGAGTAGGTTTTCAAAATAATCTCTTGGTGAAACATAAACAGCCTTTTCAAAGAAGGTTTATTTTCCTGAATAACGTCAACCTGGTAGTAGGAAGGAGAAAGGGTCCAACTTCATTTCATAACAAGCTTATTACTCAGAGTCAAAATTCCTATTTTGAATAAGTTAAATTTCATTTTACACTTATTCAATGTAAATAGCAACTCTTTTTAGTAACTAAGGACTATTATCTTTGCTATTATCATTAACATTTTAAGGTAGCGAACGTTTCTTTCGTCTACAGTATGAAACCATACACTACAATACTTACAACTTCTAGGTTCTTTAGACGATTTTTTGTGATTTTATTAAAGTTCGAAAGCATATGAAATATATAGCTAGCATTTACTGCAAGGTTTGAAAACCCTTTTCTGAGTAGAAATTGTCATTCATGTTGCTTTGCACAAATCCTAGTAATTGCAAAGTACTTATCCTCTACTAAATTTTTAACAACAGTCGTTTGTCAGAATTACATATTCTTTCACAGATCCTACAGTTCCAAGAAACCTCCAAAATTGATTTAGTTTTGTGTCTTATGATAGAATAAAAAAGCCAGTGACAATTGAATAAGGAATTATTGAATTTGAAATTATTCCAATTGGACAATATGCGTGGGTTGAATTCTCGACTAAGTCCAATTAAGTGTACAATTAAGGCGTATGAGCCAGCTGACATTAACAATGGTTTCCCAAAAGAAATTGAAAAACGTCGTACTGTGAATAAACTGTATTGAATAAGCTTACAAAGCAACTAGCATTGAAAGGGTTCACCTCTGTAAATTGTTCAAAACCAAACAGTGCATAAATAATAAGTCACACTCAGAAAATAAAAAATCAAGGTGAAACACAACAAACATAAATGTTACCAAAGTTGTAAAGTTGTACCTCTGGTGCGCTTTCTTTCTCTCTCTCTCTCTCTCTCTCTCTCTCTCTCTCTCTCTCTCTCTCTCTCTCTCTCTCTCTCCCTCTCTCCCTCTCCCTCTCTCTATCCCTCTCTCTCTCACCCCCTCTCTCTTCCTCTCTCTTCCTCTCTCTTCCTCTCTCTTCCTCTTTCTCTCTCATAATACTTTTATCTATATTCAGGAAACCCTTTTTATTTCTAATTCCACCATATTTTACATCCTTAAACAATCATGTTACTCTACGGAAAATTTGAAGGATCCTTTGTTGTCTTCACTGGTTGTTTCTTGCGTCCTCCATTCTTATTACATGCCTTAATAATTTTTATATATCCCATAGAACCCTTTTTTCTCATACTGCTCCATATTAAATAATTTGGTTATCAATCTTTGTCTTTTCCATACATAAAAACAGGACCTGCAGTGCAGTTCTTTGTTCTTCTCCCTCTATTTTCCCTGTAGGATGCTTAGCAGCAACATATACTCTGTTGTAGGTTTTTGTGAGGTAAGCACAGACTAGTTGTCTTCCAACTCCTTTATGTCTTTTGATCTTACTATGATGCGTCATTTCAAAATTTCATAGAATAACTACTTAGCGCTATTCCTTCATTTTTTTACACTTAAATGTCTCTTTTATTTCTATATATAGGTAACAGACTGTTCTTTCTTCGAACACCGGGCATCCTTTTTACTTCAATGATAATGGTAGAAAGAGTTAGTAAGTTTTGGTCTGTTCCAATGTTGTTTAGAGTTTCTACTGCTTGTTAAGGTATAAAATATATTCGACTTGCCTCATTTTTGTCAATTTTGTTTGCTGTTTCTGCTATTTTTCTTTGTGAAACAGTTCTATTGTCCCTTCGGCAGGTGTTGTTTTGCCAAGGTGTTCGCTTATGTTTTCTACATTTAGGAGATTCTAACAATGATTCTTTCAGTGGTTTTGATCTTTGCTGGGTTTTTTCCTGGGTTGTTTTTAACGTAAGCAATGTCGAATAGATCTCATGTCTTGCATTCTCTCTTTTTGATCAACTTGTAGTTTATCTCCTTTCACTTTCTGTTGGTTAGCTTGGAGTATAAATGTTCAAATACTTTTTCTTTGGCTACTGTTGCCTTTTTTATTGCTTCTTCGTTTCAGATCGGAACGGATTCTGTGCTACATCTTTTCTACCTTTCCTATATTGTTTGAACGATTGTTTTTAGTCTTTTACCCTTTACTTTCTTCATTTAAGACGAGCTTTCTCTCCTATAGTAACTTGTCTTTCCATGTCTCTCCAAAAACAATTTGTGCCGCCGAAGTCTTTTGCTTTCTAATCTGATCCACTGTTGGATTACTTACTTGGCTTTCTCACCAAGTTTGACTTTCAGTTCATCCTTTGAGGCATAGGCTCCAGTTTCACTTTAACTTGACCTGGTTTTCTGTTTTCCTTTTTTGTGTTTTTTTAGGTGCATTAAGCATATTGTCCAACAGACAAAAACCCTGTTTTGACAGGTATTCTCTCTCTCCTAGTATCACATTACAATAGTTATCTACTTCATCTTTGATTGTTTCGTTGTTACTTAGTCTATTATTAATCCTCATTTTTCACGTATATATGTAAAAATGCAAGGCAGTAGCAACGGTTGTCAAATTAGGGATGGGAACTCACACAGGCCATCACTATCCTAAGAGAAAATGCCTTTACTTCCCACATAAAACGCTTTTTGATGGCAACACTCTAGATTCTTTAGGAAACTATGATTTTAACTAATAATAGCAATATTAATAATAATAATAATAATAATAATAATAATAATAATAATAACAGAGCATCCTGTCAGTGTAGACTATAGAGACTATAGTGATGTGAGGGTCCTCGGTATGACTTTAAACTGCATCCGGTTGTGGAGTTTCGACGTGGGAGAATGAGGTTACCCTTTGCCACAATTACCTGCAGGTCACCCTTGAGCAAGGTGTAGTACCTGTTAGCTCACCCCGAGGCCATGAAATACTGGGTTGGCGTCCCGCGGGGGCTAATCTGTTTCATGGGTAGGGGGGACTCTTCAGACTTGGTTGACAGCCCTCCTACAGATGGTGTCTCAATAAAAACACCGGTGGTTCTGTAACCTAAAATCTACAATCCTCTTATGAGTGAAATGTCTTATTCAAATTATGAAGACAACGGCGTGAATGAGACTGGAGCATCAAGTGAAGGTCTCTCGCCCCGCAGGTGCCCCACTATATGGCAGGGTGGGCCAAGTCGTTATCCAGCGTCTGCCAAAATGAAGTGGAACAAGGAATTGACTGTTGCTGTGATGGAGTGCTATTTCCTGAGTAAACCAACAGATGAAAATGGAAGACCTATACGAGGCTACAGAAGAAGGATGCATAACATCTGGAAGGAGAGAGAATTACCAAAATTAACGGAACAAAGGTTATGTGATCAGGCTAGGGCAATACGAAAAAATGAATGCTTCACCACAGTAGAGATGGAAGAAATCCGTAGAAGTTTGAAAGTGGATAGTGATAATGAAAAAGGGAATGATCCAAACAGGCAGTTGCCAGAAATAGAAGTGCAAGAACATGGACAAAGGGAAGAGATATCAGTGCAAATCAACAGAACCGATGAACATAGCGAACAGGAAAGTTGTATGATTGAGGAGATAGTTGACATTAGGAGAAGTGGCCAAGTGTGTGATACAAGAGGACGCAAGAAAGTAAACAGAAATGTTCTGTCAGAGTGGATAGGTAAAGTAAATAAGATCATCGGGAAAATAAGGACAGAAAACTTAACGGATACAAATAAGTTAATCGGTGCTGTTGCTATCTACATCTCGAAAAAAGTTGGGTTGAAGACTGGTAATTCAAGAAGGAAAACAAAGGAAGAACCTTGGTGGAAAAAGAGGATAAAAGGAACAATCCAAGAACTAAGAAAGCATGTGAATATTTTGCAAAGAAATAAAAGAGGAGAACTCACCAGAAAGGAAAGGTATAAAGAACTGGATAGGAAATATCAAATTAAGAAAAAAGGAGAAAATGTCGTTATTGAAGAGCTGAAGCAAAAACTGCAGGCGAAAGTAGCAAAACTGAAGAGGTATGAACAGAGAGTTAATCAATTTAGAATTAATAGGCTGTTTCAGCAAGACCAGAAAAAAGTATATCAGGAATTTAATGGAATGTCAAAAAGTGAAGGCATAGCACCAGATGCAGAGGAAAGCGAACAATTTTGGTCTAGTATCTGGGGAAACGAGGTACAACACAATAAGGATGCAGGATGGTTGAAGGAATTAAAAGATGAATGTGGGGAAACAAGACAGGATGACATAATGATTGACTGTGTAATGGTATCAGCACAGGCAAAGAAAATACCAAACTGGAAAGCACCTGGACCTGATGGGGTCCAAGGATACTGGATAAAAAAGTTGACATCACTGCATGACAGGATCGCCAAACAAATGAATGAGATGATAAATAGCAGGGTTCCTGTACCTGCCTGGATGACAATGGGCAGAACAGTGTTGTGCCAGAAAGACCCGCAGAAAGGAAATGTGGTTGATAACTATAGACCAATATCTTGCCTACCACTCATGTGGAAACTGATGACAGGAGTCATTGCTGATAGTGTATACAAGATGCTAGAAGAAAGTGATGTTCTACCAACAGAACAAAAAGGATGCAGAAAAAAGAGCAGAGGAACGAAGGACCAACTTTTGATTGACAAGATGATCCTCACTGATTGCAAAAAACGACAAAAGAACCTCGCCATGGCATGGGTGGATTATAAAAAAGCCTATGACATGGTACCCCACTCGTGGATAGTCGAATGTTTGAAAATGGCACAAGTACCACAAAATGTAACAAGTTTTCTTCAGCGATCAATGAGGAATTGGAAAACGGAATTGATGTCATGTGGAGAGTCTCTCGGAACAGTCAACATTAAGAGAGGAATCTTTCAAGGAGACAGTCTTTCTCCACTTATTTTTGTAATTTGTATGATACCTTTGTCAAAAGTATTGCGCAAGGCTAAAGCAGGGTACAGGCTTGGAGACGTGAAAATCAACCATCTTTTATTCATGGATGATTTAAAGATGTTTACTAAGAACAAGAATGAAATTGATAGTCTTGTGTCGACAGTGCAAGTGATAAGTCAGGATATTGGAATGCAGTTTGGGGTAAAGAAGTGTGGCGTTATTATCATGAAACGAGGGAAATTGGTCAAAAGTGAAGATATAACACTAACAAATGGAGAAAGTATTCGGGAGGTTAGTGATGAAGGATACAAATACCTTGGTATTTTAGAGCTTGACAAGATAAAGGAGAAGGAGATGAAAGAATTATTCCGAAAGGAATATTTGCGACGATTCAATCTGATTATGAAATCAAAATTGAACGGTAGGAACAAAATATTTGCAGCAAACACCTGGGCAGTGTCACTTATGAGATACGGAGCAGGCATACTTAGATGGACTAAGAATGAGCTTCAAGAGATCGACAGAAAAACAAGAAAAGTTATGACAATAAACAAGGAACTTCATCCAAGGAGTGACGTTGCAAGGATATACGTTTCAAGAAAGAGGGGTGGAAGAGGTTTGATGAGTTGTGAGAACTGTGTAAAGGGAGAAGAAAATAACCTGAGTTGGTACATAAAGAACAGCAAAGAGATTCTCTTGAGAAAAGTAGGGGAAGTCAGTATAGTTAATACCGAGAAAGCAATGGAACCAAATGATTACAAAAAGTTTAAGAGCCAGGAAATGGAAGAGGAATGGAAACAGAAGGTGATGCATGGACAGTTTTTGAGGGACAAGGAAGGAGTGAATTGGGATAAATCATGGCAATGGCTCGCAAAGGGAGATTTGAAGGGATGTACCGAAGCACTGATATCCAGTGCTCAAGAACAAGCTTTAAGAACGAATTACACAAAGTTCCATATTGATAAGAATGCTGATTCCCCACTGTGCAGAATGTGCAGAGAAAAAGGAGAAACTATTAGTCATCTGGTTAGTGAATGCGGAAAATTAGCTCAAAGAGAGTACAAGAAAAGACATGACAATGTGGCACGATATATTCATTGGCAACTTTGCAACAAAGGAGGCTTGGAAAGAGCTGAGAAATGGTATGAACAGCAACCCGAAGCAGTAATTGAAAATGAGAATTTCAAGCTCCTATGGGATTTCACCATTCAGTGTGATAGATTTATTGAAGCAAGGCGGCCAGATATTGTGTTGGTAGATAAGAGGAACAAAGAAGTGAAAATAATCGATATTGCTGTGCCAGGAGATTCAAGAGTAGCAAAAAAAGAACTTGAAAAGATTGAAAAGTACCAAATGTTGAGAGAAGAAATAGGTCATGTACGGCAAATGAATAAAGTTACGTTGATACCCGTAGTAATTGGAGCATTGGGAGTCATTTCAAACAAGTTTGAAGATACATGGAGAAAGTGAGTGTGAAGATTGAGATGGCAATTATTCAGAAAACGGCACTGCTTGAAACAGCGAGGATACTGCGAAACGTCTTGTCTCTTTAGAGAAACAGGAGAAGGAACTTTGAGACCTCTGGTGACTTGTTGTTACCCGCTCTCAAAGATAAAAGAACAAAAGAACTTTCCAGACAAACATGTCTGAGATTTACATTATTGACAATAATAACAGAGCATCCTGTCAGTGTAGACTATAGTGATGTGCTCTGACGTTGTTCTACAACAACGTCTTGGCAGCACTTTGTAGGTAGTGGCAGCTTATAACCACTACCACCCCGAGCAATGCTAACTTTAGAACCATGATGGTACTAACTATAGCCATTATTATTATGATAACAGCTACATTCTCGACAATCTTACAACTGACAACTGAGAAAAAAACACAAAATGTCGTACAACGGTTACTGTCCCTGATTAAAATAAAAATTTCAGCATCCAAACAAGGATCGAACCTGTACTTTATCTCCGGATGAACATGGATAATCATTAAATTGTTTAACCTACAGTAACATGTAATTGCTCGTAAGTGTCTTTAAGCACCTTAAAGCTGAAAAACTGCGTTTTCTTGTCACATTTGTTTCCGAAAGGACCAATATCATTTTTACTACTTTAATAACGTCAGTAATTAAGAGGTTACTACTGTCGGATAAAATGACTAAAGCATGTTGATATAAACTTGGTGTATAATCTTGTCCCTTTTGAGTCCTTCAGTCAGCAGTCTTGTCACAATTGAGATGCCTTGTTGAACCATCACCCAATTAATGTAGCAAAACCAGTTTTCAACTGTGTCTTCTAATACAACTAATACAACTTTGGTTTAAGCAGAGACTTACTTGCGATGGAAGGAAGCAATGCAAGTTGCATCTGAAGAAGGCTGAAGTTAAAATCACATTGTTAAGAATGACAGCCTATGATAAGGCTCCAACTGTCCAATGTGCAGGACGAAAATTCTGAATACCTTGAAAAACTGTTTTTATACATTTACCGTTCTGAAGGAACCAATCATTCTGAAGAAAAAACACTTTTTCTGAAACTGAAAAGGTTAAAAGCAACAAGATGCTTCAGTAGAATGTTTGCCGTACCTGCTTTATTTTCTTCTGCTTTAATAATTAGTGATTTTCTCTTTTTTGTCTTCTTGAGAATATCGGTTTTGAAATTTGTCACCTGACCCTAACTCTCTGCCTTGAATCAGCTTTAGTAGGCGTTTATTTTTTAGAGAATATTATGTTAAGTTAGCGTACATGAGAAGTAACTAGAGCCCGTACAACTGAAAGTAATTATTCAATTAAAGATAAAAACTAAGATTGAGCATTTTACCTCATAAAAATTAAGTTTAATGATACAGATGAATATCATGTCACTCTGAAGGGATATTAATGTGTCAGGAAGAGAAAAACACTACGACGTTTACCAATATTTTTTACTCAGCAGCAGCATTAACATCTAGTACGTATTGGGGTCTTTAGAATGGAACAGTGGCACTGTTTCATCCCTTAGCACCTTGCCAGCATTGACGCCACGGCCAACGGTTCAGGTGAAAAACGAATACCAGTATGCTTTTCAGGTGGCATCCTATGTTGACCAACCTGACATATAAGGAATACTCGAAACATTTAAAAAATAAATAATGAAATTATTGAAATACAAAAGGCTAGATTGAATGCAATAATTCCATCTATATATGGCCTTTGTGTACATATCTATTGGTCATGAAGATTAGAATTTTTAGAAATTTAAATACGATAAAAAAAAAATCCTTGTCCATTTTTATCATATTTAAGTGTTAAAAGAGTTTTGCGCTTTTTTATTCAAATAGCTATCTTGTAATACTTCAAAAAGAGGTTTTAATTTCTTGGTTTGAAGTTTGATATGCTTTTATTTCTCTTTCCATTGTGTAGTGTAAAAATGCAAAAAGAAGGCAAAAGATATTTATTTTGGGGGGCAGTTTTTTAGTTTTTATATAAAAAATGCCATTGTCTTTGCAATTTCACTTCTCTAACTACAGAAGACTAATCTTTTTAACAATCCTACATCTTCAGATAAAACGGATCATGATTTTTACAAATTCCACACCTTTTACATCTATATCTACAACATTTAAAACCTAAACTGCCATCAAGAGCCACTCTCTAACTGTTTACAAGCTTATTTTTCTTTTCTTTTTCTCTATCGATCACCTCCTTTAATGATTTTTGCTGGGAAGGTTTCCTGAAGAATGGACACAATATTTGATTTTTGCTGGGAAGATTTCCTGAAGAATGGACACAATACTTCAACAGCATTCTTCAGCTTATGCAAAAAACTGTGGATTAATATGTATATCACTGTAAGTTAGCCCCTTTATATCATCTTTCGCGGATAATATTTAGTTTAGACCATTTTAGTTGGTATTGTGCAATATTTCTGCTGATCTTTTTCCAACTTTCAACCCAAGTATTACTCAGTCAAACCTTCTCCTCCAACCTCCCCACCCTAAATCACATATGTTTCCAAATAGGATCTGTTGACTTTTCTACTGCTGGAATAGGGACTGTTCCATTCCATCATAAAACGTTTACTCATGGTAAATCCTAATGAGATAGTTTTCTTGGGTCCCTTAGAAATGCTCCTTATTAATTTTTGCTTTCCAAAAGAAAAGCCCTGCCACAATTATAGTTTATTTGTAAATGGATGCATTAATCTTTCCATGTTAAAGATAAAAAATTTTAAAAAGCGTCCAAGAAATGTTTTATTGTAGAGCATCGTATTTTTGGGGTCAACTGAATCATTTTTCTTGTGCACTGTTCCTTTTACAGATGCTATTCGTTGTTCAATCGTATTCCCTAGAGCTTTTTCAAAATAGTCTTTTGTTTTTTCGTCTCATTTTTAGCTTTTGAGATTACGCAACTTTACAGATTTTTTTGAGGAAATGTAAATTTATGAATTCCTTTAGCTAGTAAACATGGTGTAATAGAGACACCGAAACATCTAGTAAATAAAAAAACCCCGTTGTTTTTAATATTGACTTTCATCGTTACTTGTATATGGATTAACCCCAAGTTTTAATGAAAGACTGTCACTGTGGAGGGAGATACTAAATACCCTACCAGTGTCGACATAAATATGCTTACACATTAAAAAGCATTCACCCTCAAGAGCTAATACCAAGTGAGCTGTAGGGAGGTCCCTTAAACGGCTAAGATTCCAAAGCTATGATTGTTAAGTCACACTACAGAAGTAAGGATTCTCATATAGTACAACCAAGACCTGCATTTTTGGTACCGAGCAACAAACTATACGTCATTTGATACGATACTCCATACTTAATTATGCATACAATCCAACACATATTGGAGAGTATAATCAAACAATATAAAATGGTGCACATTTTTAATGGAACATAATATTTGGTATGTGAAGAGTCGCAAAGAAGAAGAAGAATATGCCAGAATATCAAAGTTTTTTTCTAAACATAAGAAGGCATGGCTCCTAACTAACATATGGTTGTTCAGGTGCCAAACCTGATAGAGACATCGGTGATCATGCCACTCCAAGCCATTCTATCACTGCAGGCATGGATGAGTTCATTACAACTCAGAGTGTTGTTCGTAGCCCAATTGTTTAGAGACTGTAACAATGTCTTTCTTTGTCTTCTTCTGGCTCTCCTTCCCTTGTTCTTTCCTAACAAAGCAAGGTGTTCCAGGTTAGGATGTCCCATAATGTGCCCGAGGAATTGGATCTGCCTTTGTGGTATTGTATCGATGAGTGACCTTTTGGTGTTGGCCAAGGCAAGGACTTCCTTGTTTGATTTGTGTTCTGTCCATGGTACACGGAGCATTCTCCTCAGAAACCACATTTCAGCTGCTTATAATTTTGCTTGAGTTTCTTCGCTGATGTTCTAACACTCACAACCATATAACAGTACCAACCAAACGTATGCATTCAAAATTCTATTCTTGGTATCCATTACCATATTTCGATTGTGGAGGGTAGTACGTAACTTGAAAAAAGAATATTTCGCTAGTGCTATTCTTTTCATTATTTCATCTTCACATTTTCCATTGGATGTGATGGTGAAACCCAAGTATCGAAAACTCTGGACCTGCATGACTAATATCCCTTTGCTCATGGGGTGGCAGAGGGCGGTTCTTTCTTGGATACAGTCATGCACTCTATTTTGTTAATGTTGAGGTCCAAGCCAATTTCTTCGCTTTTTTGGACAACTACGTCCAACTACCACAATAAAAGACATATTTTCATTGGTATCCTATAAGTTTCTTTCAGTTGTGATATCTATGAAGGTTTTTCTTGAACTTTTCTTCTGAAGGTTAAAAGCAAAACTCGAAGGACTGTTCTGCCTAGCATAAATTGCTGTTGGCTGCTAGAAATCTCTGTTGAAAAACATATTGGGATGGAGGCATGGCTAATGGTAAGTCATCACCGGACAGAATGGACAGTTAATGCTATGTTGGAAGCAGCTGATATAATATCAACTGCAAGAAGTCATGTTTTAATTTGGTGCGGTATTTGCTTGGTTTGTGCTTGCACAACAGATTTTTGCAGTTGACCATTGAATTGTCTTGCTTTGCATTCATTTTACCTAATCCCTATTACATTCTACTTTAAGTAAGATATTTTTCAACAAAGGACAAAAGAAGGATAAGGGTTTCCTCATAAATTGTACAGGCTTGAAATTTTCATTGTGAGTTAACATTCATTATTAGTAATAGCAATAAGTAATAATAATCAAAAACTATAAAAATAGAAGAAAACAACAATTAATGTTCAGTCAAAAAATATCTTAAGATGTTTTTAAGAATATCTGAATAACTTCATTTACATTCCATTAGATATTTGATTGATATTTTTTTTTGTGTCCACAGTATTAAAAATCCAGTTGCCAATGTCCTTTTTTGCCACTGGTTTAAATGAAAAAACCGTATAGATTTAAATTTTTCTTACGACTTTTCAATCCTTCCTTGAATGAAAGTAATGTGTTCATTAGAATTTACATATTAACGTTGACTTATCCCAGTCGATTTTTTGTCCTCTTTGACGTTAAAAGCAGCTCTTCTGCAATCTTTCAATAGAAATATTAAACAATAGGGAAATTTTGTTTTGGTACCATAGAGGTATTTGAGAGATACTGAAAAATATTGGGAGAAAGGTCACTTTTTTAACGTTTGCTTATTAAATCTATGACGCCTAAGATTTACTAAGAGATTGTTTATTTGGTACTAAGGTATCCATGGCTATCTGAACCTGATAAAAAAGTTCTAATTTCTTTGTCAAATCCATCTTAGGAAATATTGTAGAACAAGACGTACTACTCAAATGACCTCGAAGATTGGTATTCAAATATTACATTTCCAAATCTTTCAGTGAATAGAAGCACCTTTTTAATTCTTGTGGTGAAATTAACAAAGACAACACTTTCATCAAAAAAAGACAGAAGAAAAGACCTGAAAGAAGAAAAGAAGTCACCGAATAAAAATCAAGATTAGAAGTAAAAACATATTTAAAAAGATGATATTTCTGAGGAACATGTGCTAATTTTATTATTCTTTTAACTAATAGCTTCATTCCATATATGACATAGCCCATTTTCAAATGTGGAGTTCCTCCATGAAAGTAAGAAAGGTGCAGAATATAGAAGACAAATATGAAATGTAGGATAAATTTTTTAACAAGTAATGATTTGTTGGAGCTGTGAAACTAAAAGATCACTAAATTCCATATTAAATCAGCCTAAGAGAAAACGTACGAGAATTCTAGACCGGCATGCAAACATATTACCACAGGACAATGTCAATCCCATCTTTTACTGTACTATTTATTATGATCATTATAAGTATTTTCTTTACTACTATTATCACTATTTATTACTATTTCATATTATCATCATTGTTATCATCTCATCATTCTATCACTGGCTTCTGAGCCCAAGTGAAGTTTCCAAAAACTATAATTTGTGTACTTAAAATAATCTTTGAAAATTTCACTCACCTTGTTACTGAAGGTTCACAGGTGGACTTTTTTTGAAAACTGAAGAGTAAAACACACTTGTAAATAGCTACACTTAGTTAGTGCATAATCACGAAGGAAAGATGTGTGGAATAAGAAAAAAAGATGACACAGAATGAACCAAAACTAAGCGCCTACAGAAGTACGAGGTATAGAGTTATCAAGTAAAGAGTCATATCAATAGGCAAATTATCACAGTTAACTAGGCACGGGATGTGAAACACAAACACCAAACTCTGTTTACAAAGCTATGGTTTTAAAAAGATCTCATTGAGATTCTCAATTATAAGTGACTTTGTAGCCTGGAAACCTTGTGAGTTTTTCCTCGTCTTACAAATAAGTGACCGTCAGTGAAACCTTGATCAGAGCCTCAAACCTCGTTGACTCAGCAAGATGTAATGTGCATCTTGATGGTTTTTATTTATCCAGCTTTCACTTAACAAAAATCTTCATGAAATATAAAACAAAATAAATACATAGATAAATAAAACGAAAAAATAAATAAAAATCCTTAACCAGCTCATACAATAATGCTGGCTCATGTATCATTTGAAAGACAAGATATTACAAAACCGGGTCAAAGTTACAAGCATCTTTTCCTAAATGTGGTTATAACATTTATCAGTACCCAGTACTTTTATCAGACACCATCTCTTGACGATTGAAAAGCAAGGCTAAAGAGCTATTTATCTGTCCATGAGACACGAGATATCAACTCCGTATTCTAATGGCTTTGGCGTTTTCAATGATAAGGGTGTAACAACTATTGCATAAATAAATATCCCAGACCGATTTCTAGGAAAGGTAAGGAGGCTTGGTCTTTGGAATATCCAGGCCTCTTTCGAAGAAAATAATTTTTTTATATCAATTAGAAAAAAGTATTTGATAAGGCAAACAAGAAATGAAATCAATTGTGAAGAGAAAAAGGTTACCTTTGGTTATAAGTCGAGACAGGCAAAAAAAAATGACTGGTATAAATGATCTCATTACAGGACGTCGTTTATATTTTTATTCCTGAAATGATGGAATCTTACTCTTCCAGTTCCCTTGTGTCTATGGGAAATTACCTGTGGAGGCATCATTACTCTTGTGCATCTGTGTTTCATTCTTACGCTCAAATAATTTTATGTAGGCTAATATACATACTGACCACTGTTCTATTCATACCACTGTGAAATTCTCCCTTTGTATTGTGATCAAATTGTGGTCATGCCTCTACACTTGTGGATTAACTACCATTTTTGACAAAATCTTGAAATAGTAAAAAAAAAACACATATTGATTTATTATATGGTTCATGCTAGGAAAATTTTGCTATTTTAGGTGACAGGAGATTTCATTTGTGCTTGAGTGGGTTCAGGGAAACTAAAAATATAAAATTCTCGTGTTCCAGTAAATTATACTGCTCAGAAAATTTAAAGAAATTTTTTAAGTTTAAGAATAATTTTTACCACCTCATTGATTTACAAGTATGACGGACAAAGATTTGATCAGAACAGCGGCATCTGTGCCTTGTTCAAATTGAGCCAGAAATGAGCATCTTAGTCCCGTGCTTTAAAAATCCTTCATTGTTAGAAGGATCTATTTCCGATCATGAAAACTTCAAACTGTACATAAATTCTTTATAAATGGGATGGAGCTGTATACACGATATAAAAAAGCAAAACCTAGAATTCCTATCTACTTGCTCTTCTAACAAATAATGTAGTTTATGCCATACATTTTCGGGAAAACCAACATTGTTGCTTATGAAGAATTTGTCACCGAGCAGCC
Organism: Morbakka virulenta; assembly: GCA_003991215.1. NCBI lineage: Eukaryota > Metazoa > Cnidaria > Cubozoa > Carybdeida > Carukiidae > Morbakka > Morbakka virulenta. The sequence goes on along the minus strand of RDPX01000180.1, from coordinate 2,259,741 downwards.
TTTCTAAGAATGCATTTATGATGGAAAAGGATCGTTCCCACAATGGAACATTCAGCATAGGTGTGGACAAAGAACCATGTGATATGCAATATGTAGGTTTCTAAATTTGTTTTAGTAGATACATTAAAGTGCAAGGAATACTATATAAAAACTATTGCTCAAGATATCCAATTCTTTGCTGTTTATGAATCAATTTTTAGTAAAGAGCATGGGAAAAAATCTGATAAAAAAAGCCTCCCTGCGAATTTCTTTATATATATTATGTTGAAGCGATATAAACGAATGCTGCTTATCGGACAATTAAAACCATGTTATTCGCCTTCTTTTCATTCGGTAAATAACCATATGGCTGTCTAGCATCTAAGTGACCGAGTTATTGTGAGTTACATTTTGTGAGAAATTCTTTAAATTACACCAGGAAAACTCGGCAAGGCACTGTCGTCGCAGTGTGTTTGATTGAAATTTTGAATGTGGCATTTATGATCATCGTCAAATGTCTTTTTGCAAATAGTGCACATCATTTTCTATGAGAAACCAGCATGTTGCAAACATGAAATAATATAGCTACAGAAGCTATCTTTTAACCTCTGGCAAATTCATGAACTGATGCCATGGGTAATAGATATCCCGTTGATACTATTCCAAAAAGGGCTCTTTAAATAGGTTATATCTCATTTCTATTTCAGCAGACAAGCTGTAATATAAAGAGAAGGGAAGAAAAGGAATTACATATCTATACATACCGAAAATGAGGATATATATATATATATATACATGTGCGTATGTGTGTGTCTAAACAAATCTGCAAGTGTGTTCATGTGCCTATTAAGTCATGGAAGAATATAGTCATCAAAATTTGGCTATTCAAATAAATAATGTAGAAATATATATATAGTAATCATTCAAAACATATTATTTGTTTACAAGTTTGTAGTATGTCGTAAGTATTTTAAACCAAAATTACATTGAAAAGTAAATGTTTGGATATACAAAATGTTTTGGAAAAAATGTAAGTATTAATAAACTGTCATTTGTAACAAACTCATTGTAATTAGAAGGTATCAAAGAAATTACATTCATTTAAATTAAATAAGTGAAGAGATCTAACAATATTTATTTTTATAAAACAATTAATCAAGTTAAAAGTACTGAGAATTTTGAAATGCTGGAGGAATATATAAGATATTTATTGTAGAACTAAAGTTGGTAATAACAAATATATTATTGGCTGGTCTTATCTAAGTTAGGTTATTCCTAGAGTTATCAGAGCCTTAACATTGCAGTGGTACGTATATCTTTCATTAAGAAATAGGAACAAAAAATTCCACCTTCAAGTAGTGAGTTCAATACTCAATTTGACTATATTATGCTGAAAAGACATCTTGGAACAGTGATAAAGTATAAAATAACATCTAGGAAGAACCTAGCTCTATAGTACTCCTTGCGTTGTGAAAGTATATTATTCAGAAAAGAATGTGAGATTAAGTTTCGTTGAAAGCCATATACCAAGAGATGGGATCTTAAGAGAGGTGGGTGCAAAGAAAATGTTAATGAAATAATGAGAGAATGATATAAAAACCAAATACAGCAAAGAAAATAAAATTGGAATCATCAGGGTGTTAGCATAAAATCTGCTAGGAAGTATTTGGTAGAACTAAATCTGGTAAAGGAAGACAGAGTAATATACAATTGTTGTCAGATGAGTTGCAGTCTAGATTGGCAGAAATAAAAGCATGCTTCTTATGCATGGAAAACGAATAGAAACAAGCTGGCTGAGAAGAATTAATCAAGAAAGAGGTTGGCAAGTAGGACAGTAGCAACATAAAATGGGCTTGCAAAAAAGTGGGTAAGAGAAGAGGAAAAAAATGTGACCTACAAATTGACTAAATAATATGCCCAGTAAATAAAAAATACCATAAGTTGTAGTCCAGAAACGCTATGGTAATATTCAATATTGCCAATATCAAGTGAAGAAAAAAATAGACAAACAAGTTGACATTAAAGAGGTACACGCTGCAATTATCGAAATGAAAAGCGGTAAACCCTAAGTATAGGCAGAATTAAGCACTTCCTTAAGGCTATGGATTAAGCAAGCACAAAAATGATCTGTGATTGGTTAAAGAACTTATGTGAATCAGATTTTATACTATCGCACTGGGAAAAGAGCGAGGCTATACCGATGTTTAAACAAAAAGAAAAGCAAATGAAATAAAGTAACTGCAGAGGAATAAAGCTGACAGAACATCTTTTAAATGTCTTCAGTAACTAAGTACTTCATACTATGAATTGAGCAATCGACTTTGAAGCTACGAAAAAGTTCATGACAATACAGCATACGCAGAGTGCAGAATTCATGTACTTTTGCCTACATTAGTAGATATCAATTTTTCTTTTTAACAACAAATGTTGGCTAAACTCTATAGTATAATCATGCCATGGCTTCACTTAGTGCAAAATGGCTTATGTCCATTTATGTTATTATTAAATATTGTGAAATCACATTGCTAGATAAAGATTTTTTACTGGGTACATTTCTGTAATGCTTATCACTACGCTGGTCTATCACTCACACTACATTTATCCAGGCTCCAGATCTTCAAATCGTTCTTGACCATGTCCCTCCATCTGTGCTTGGAACGACCACGACCACACTTTCCAACTATTACCATCTCATACACTTTCCTAATGTCTTCCTTCTCTTCTCTCCTACTGACTTGCCCGTACCATTCCAGTCTTTTCCTCGTGAGATTTGCTTTTGGGACCACTTTTGCTTCTTTCCTGATGCCTTCATTTCTGCAGTACTCCTCCAGGCTTACACCAAGACAGTATCTCAGCATCCTCATCTCACACACAGCCATCTGATCTTTACAAGTTCTCTTAAGCAAGCCTGGATCACCCTTTCTACTTCAGGCTATGAGCAAAAGCTTGATATTCCGTAGTTCCCACAACCTAGAGAATCTCCTGTTTGTTTATAGAGAGATATGGTGTTACTGGTCTTCCATATTGATGGCATCTCTTCTTTAATGATATTCTGGAAGCAGGCATTCATCCAGTCTGTTCCAAACCTCCCCAAAGTATTTAACCAGCTCAATTGGGAGCTCATCAGGTCCTATGGCCTTGTTGGCCTTCATCCTTTCTATCTGAATCTTGACTTCATCACCTGTTATAGAGTTAATTGTAGCTTAAACGAATTCTGTTTCTAGAATTGGTGAACTGTCATCTTTTGTATTCAGTAGTTGTTCAAAATACTGTCTCCATTTATCCTTCAGCTCCTCGTCTTTGCTTAGAGTGTTTCCATTCTTTCCACGACAAAGTTGATTTTGGCAATGTGTTTCGATCGCCTTTGTCTGTTTCATTGGTCATTATACAGCTGCTTGTATCCTTTTTGTGTTACCATTGCACACTCCTTCTTGCACATCACGTTAATTCTCCTATATTCCACTCTATCCTCCTCTACACTTGACTGTTTCTACGTCTTGAAAGCTTGTTTCTTGCTTCTCACTGCCTCCTGAATCTTGCTCTCCCATCATTGGGATTCCTTTTTCAGAAATTTTCAAGCCCTGCTCTTGCCCAGCGTTTCCCTGGCCGCCTTTACTACTTCAGGATAGGTCTCTTCCCACGTTACTGGTGCCTTACGATCTTCCTGTTCCATCAGCGATGTTGTTACCCTGCATTTCATGTCCTACCCCTCTTGTCCCTACAGCTTCCACCAGTTTATCCAGTTTATCTCTCTCTGTTTTGATCTTCTTTTCTTTAGCGACATATTCATTACCAAGAGCCAGTGTTGTGGTGCTACTGCCTCGCTTGGCATGACTCTACAATCTTTAACTCCATTCAGTACCTCTCTGCGAACCAAGATATAATCAATCACTCTCTGGTTGTTGCCGCCCTTGTACGTGTATATGTGTTCGTCATTCTTCGTGAAAAAGTTGTTTACTACTGCCAGATCGTTTCTCCGTGCCACGTCTAGAATAGATTCCCCTGCATCTTTCCCTCATACTATCCCACAAAGCCCTCTGGTCTCTCACTTCCTACAAACCCATTCAGGTCCCCAGCCAGCACTAGGTCCTTGGACTCTAGGATGTCATTGATTGCCTTATCAAGTTGATTTCAGAAACTCTGCTTCTCCTCCTCTTCACAGCCTTGCTGTGGACATAGACTGACATGTTGTTCAATGCCTTCACAGACATCACTGGTCTCACTACCATTTTTCTTTTTATCATCTCCACCGACGTCCCTGGCTTTCCCTCTGGACTTTTCGCCTGTTCAGCGTGTTTTCTGTAGATAGAATATATCTCCTTTCCTTCTACTCATCCTGTTTGCTATTTCCGGCATCCCCCAGTGAATGTTTCTTCACTCAGAGTAGCAATCCATATTTTAGTTGACCTCACTTGTCCTCTTCTCACAGCGTCGAGGCATTGTTCCGCTCTGCATCGCTTACGAGGTATGCCCTAGCATTATCTGATCTTCTCAATGATTCCGGCATGTTTGTTGTGGCATGCTTTTACAGACCGGATACTCTTCCTGACATCCACACCCTGCGTTTATCCGGGTGGGGAATAAAAATTAAATCATTCTTTTTGTGCAATGTAACTAACATAGTCTGAAGTACAGTACAGCATAATAATAACAAAATCAATACATTCACGTTAAAAAAGCTTACCCAATTGTTCAAAATATAACTTTTTATTTTTCATAGTAATCCCTGCAGAGTTAATCCCTGCATAAAATTAAATATTTTGATTTTTCTACAATAGCATTACATAAAAGAAAAACATTGAAACAGATGAGCCTGTTTGAACGCCATTTAAATTTGTCTGTATTGGAGTATAAGTTCTTTACATTTTTATAAATGAACTATTATTTGCTTCCAAATTCTGCAGACATTGCCCAGAGCGTTTTGAATTAAAGTTTAATTGCTCTTCTACTAATGGAGTTCGANTATAACTTTTTATTTTTCATAGTAATCCCTGCAGAGTTAATCCCTGCATAAAATTAAATATTTTGATTTTTCTACAATAGCATTACATAAAAGAAAAACATTGAAACAGATGAGCCTGTTTGAACGCCATTTAAATTTGTCTGTATTGGAGTATAAGTTCTTTACATTTTTATAAATGAACTATTATTTGCTTCCAAATTCTGCTGACATTGCCCAGAGCGTTTTGAATTAAAGTTTAATTGCTCTTCTACTAATGGAGTTCGAACTAACGGCTGGAGCTTTCATGGGTCAACCACCCGAATAGCTGCTCCTTCACTGTCATCTTTTTCTTGTTATGAACTACTACTCATGAATAGATATTTATTTTTTATATTTTCCAGGTCTTCTCCATAAAATAATTGATAAAAATAAAAAAATCAACATTCCCACCAAAAGATATTTGTACTCTTTCATGTTTAAATGTTAAAACCATTAGTCAAAAAGAGCAACCTTGTCATTAACAGTTAAACATAGGGCAGAAATTATTTGGGTGTTTGTTTCTGTCAAGTACTCAGAGAGCTGGTATGGAGTTAAGCCTTGTTTCTCCCCGCAATTGGTACTGGTGAGGGGGACAAGAGAGTTAATGGATGCAAAGTGCGCAGTGAGCCATTGCACTGCCAAGCAAATTATAACAGATGTCTTGTACACTAGTTAGATTTTTAATTGACCTTGCTCTCTTGGCTACTTGTTTCATAGTGACTAACCGTGAATACATAGATTTCACAATTTTATTTTTAATTATGATTCCAGCAGCAATCAATGATATTTCTATTTTTCGACCAGATTTGTAAGATTGCGGATACTCAGTACTATGGATTTTTTATGCCTCTGGTCATCTTGGGACACAATGTTTTATGGACAATCTCTTAAAAACAAATTCCATTAATTGTATTTTGCTCCTATTTCTTTTAAAAATTCTTTGTAGAAACCTATTCTTTATTTAGGCATGTTCTTTATTTTCTTACTCTGCAATAAACATCTTAGCTTGATGAAGTTGAATTACCATGGTAATTTTCTTATGGATTAAACCAGTCATGATGTGAGCAAATCGAGCATTTTAAATAAACCTTTCAGATGATTTTTCAAGAGCTTCATTTTTGATAAAATTCTTTCACCAACAGTGTTCTTAGCAGGGCTGACAAGACATATTCGCAATGCCTTCATTGCCTGAGGTATCAATTTTGTAACGTCTCTACAGAGCATAAATGATTTAAGATCAGCATGTTCACTTTCACATCGGACACCTTGAGCAGTAAGGTTTCGCAAATCCATTTTAAGATTATCTTGATAAAAATCCTTAGAAAAATCCTTAGGAAAACTAAAAGTACATTTAAGAGCGCCACTTCAGCCTCTCCCTTTTCATTAGGAGCCTTTAACACCATTTGCTCTAGGTGCAAGTGGCAATGAAAATCATCTTGCTCACACCTTCCAGCTTTTGTTCCTGTTGCCATATCTAGAGCTTCAAGATACATCGGCTTGTAGAATTCTCTTAGAGAGTCAGGAAAGGAACAGGGTACTATTGTACCATAATCTGTAATTGTGAAGGGTCGACTTTTTTTCCTAAGTACAGCTGCTTCATCAGTATAATCGTTTGTGCAGCTGCTCAATTTTTTGGAAAAACATTTCATATGAGTCATCATTCTGATCCCGTTTTAGCAAGTTTACTATCATTTTTGTAATTTCATAATGTTCAAGTATTGATAGAGTTGGGTCTTCCAGAGTTTGGTTTAGCATATCAAGTTCCTTCATAATCATAAAACGTAGCTGCATCCGAACTAGTACTTGACCTTTTTCATACCAGCTTTGAGGTCTGCCGCCTTGATGCTTTGCTCTCCATTAGTGATGATTGAAAATTTTCCCAAGGCAACTTAAGAATAATTTTATGAGCTCTCTGGATATCTCAGATAATTCTTTAAGCACAGGTATGCCTTTTAAAATGTCACCATATGCCATATTCAAAGAAGACCACTACAATGCTCATTTAAATGAGATCTATTTTCCTTTTTGATGATCGCTGCTAGACCTTTAATCTCCTCCTTCAGGACTGCTGCTCCATCGTAACAGTTTCTCGTTGCATTTGGCATAACACTGCCCCAGTTGTTTCGTCAGTTATGATACTAAAGTACCTGCATTTGTAATTATTTATTTTGTAGATAACTTCTCGGGTTGTCTGTAACCAAATAGCCTAATAAGTTCATTTAGAATTTTAGGAGAAGTAAACTTATCATATTTGCTATGAAAACATTTGTTAATATCCAGATTTGTTTTGCCCGAAAATATAAATCTTAGGACAGGAATAAAATTATTGCCCTCGATTCCGCCTTTTGGACCTCGCGAACCACGGATCGCCTTTCCTGGCATAAAAGGAACTGAAGGGACTCCAAAGTTTTAGCAAAAATCAACCTCTTTTGTTACTCTTTCTGTCCTACACTATTATCAGGTTTGTCATCAGTCATCAGGTTTGTCCTGAGTAGTTTGAGCAATATTAATAAACAGTAGTGTGGCTGCCTTGTGTGGCTCACTTTGCTGGCGTTTTTTAAAACTTATTCCTCTTCTAATCCAATTTTCCAGTTCCTACAGCCTTTTTCTGTGAAGACGTTTTCCTGATAATGGGTCATTACGTCCCCCACCCTTCAACAGAAGTGACATAGGTTTGTCCAGCGAGTTCGTAGTCTTGGTACAAGGGCAGAGACGTTTTAATCACCTGGCCGTAACTAACAAAAACAACGTATTCATATTTAGGCCTCAGGAATACAATAAAAGTGTTATATTTAATAAAATAATCACTACTTTTTCTACTGATCCTTAATCAAAATAAACTGCTGATGATGTGCATCGCCATCTGATGAGCCTGGTTTTAAGAGGATGACACTACTCTACTTAAGTACATAACGGCCATTAACAATAGTTTAATTAGACCTTGACACGATAACGCAGGGGCAATAGTATGATACAATGACAAGGACAATCAGAGTAGTGTTAACCGAGGGACAAAGGTTTCAATTTCTTTTGAAAGGAAACGGCGACATCTCACAAAAAATTTTGGTCCAAAGTTTTGGGAGTTCAGTTCCCCTTGTCTCCAGAGATTTACTGTCTTGGTGACAGTTCTTGCCAAGTAATCTAACATTTCCTTTTTGAAGCCAAGTATTTCATTTCGTATTGGTTATAACACAAAGAAGGAAAGGGAAACAATTGCAGGAGGTGTCATTGAGAGAATTATAAATCTGTGAATGTATATTATTTACACAACATTATGTTAATAGACCTCTTATCGTCTAATGACAATACGATATGCTCGCGCACAAATGGTAAAATTTTCACATCTGTTTATTTTACTTGACAATAGCTTTGAAAGGTTATTGCAAATTTACTGCGTAACAATTGATACTAATGCAAAGGTTACTACATTTATTAATTTAGGAAAAAAGTAAGTCTGATCGATACTTACCTGTTGTTTTAATAAAAAAATTTCTGTAGAAACTACTGGTAAAACAACCTAGTGAATTACCGCCGCAACAGTCCAGTCAGTATTAGCTTCCAGACTGTAGGACTAGAATAGCACTGGGGACAATTTACGACCAGAAAATTTCCTTTAATTTGTATTTTTAACCAATGAGTAGGCAAACGTTTACAGAAAAAGAAATGATTTGCTAAATATTTCGGCTGTTAGCTGCCAGCCAGCTTTGTATCAGTCCCTTAGCTCATCAGAACCACACTCCTGCCACGACTTTCAAACAACCTTTTGCAAAAAAATGGTAATGAAATAGAAATAAACAGCCATACAAAGGCCTCTGAAAGATATTTTTTAACATCCTTGCTTCTTTTGACTTGGTGTACCTGATGTACCTCGTTTAGTTTTTTACAAAATAGTTGCGTACTTTAAAGCGGCACCTTTTCTTCTACTTTTCCTATTCATGTCGGTCAAAAAGTTAGAATTAAATTTTAGGATTTTAATCATGGCTGCATCCAATAGAAAGCAGACACAATGGACTGCAGCTGTTACAACATTTGATCCTAGCTCACGAATTCAGGTGAACAGAAAGTGTTTTTCCAACTCCACACAACTTATGTACTGAATAGATCCATTAGTTATTCAACCTAAGGACCCATCTGATTGAGGAATAAATATTTAAACAGTAATTATCTACGATTACTTTTGTACCTTTTCAGTTTTTCAGTTTTTGGGTCACCTCTTTAAAAGCGGGCAAAATGGTTATGCAAATGGAAATGGAAATCATATTAGATAAAAAGAATGACCTACCACATCAAAAATCATTAAGAAACAGCGATTACGAAATACTACTGGGTCCTTGAGAGTTTTTACTTTGAATATTTCACAGGTACCTAAAAATGTGATCTCACAAAGAACGAAATTTCTGCTATTCCCACTAAAAAGCATGTTATTGATCTGAGTTAAGACTTCATACTTAAGAAAGTGTCTATTTCCCAAGTTAGGTAGATTACTCGATCAAAACTAAGTTTCTGTGGTTTTCTTAAAGGGCAGGATACACTTTTTTTAGAAACTAATTCGTAGAGGTCAAATACGCGTAACCGACCTAACAAATGAAATGAGTAGAACCTAAAATAAGGCATAAAAAAGAGGTTTTTCACGAAAGTAGGGCAAAACTTCCAAAATTTAACACCTGCTAGAGATTGTAGCAGATAAAAAGTAAGAATGGCCTGCTCAGTCTAGAGAAATCATATATAATGAAGAATAAACAGATTGATGCTAACCAGTTAGCAGCTTCAGCATTGGATCCATTCCATTGAAATCATCGAGAGGAAACACTGCACCCAGTTTCGGCCCCTCCTCGTCGACTGCATTTTGCTGTGGCGTTGTCCCTTCTTGTAACGACTTCTCTGGAATAGTATTAACTAGAGCGACTCTGTGATGTTCATTCAAGTCAAGTGTCATCATCTCCTTTAAGCCAGATGAAAAGTGCCTTTTTTATCTGTTTTGTGCAGTTACGGCACCAAGCCCCTGACATCCTTTTTGTTATATGCAAATCTGTTCGACAACAGTCCTGTTATATCATTACGTAAAACCAAAGACAGCAACTTGGAGATCGTAATGCTCTGTACCCAAGCCTTGATCTTTACGTTCCGACACTAGGTCTTTATACCTCTTCGCCTCGCGTTCCTTAGCATCTTCAAATTCTCTTCCCAAGGCACGGGTGGTTCATAGAACAGCTTCTTTGGTCTCTTTATTTCAGACGACTAAACCAGGCCTTTGTTTAGTAGTTATAATGGATAACTCTAGTATGTAATTATTCTCGGACTGGATCTGCCAGTTTCCATTCCACATTATATCTGTTTATTTATGTATCTATGTTTTTTTCTCTTTGGTTTTGTTGCGGTGGCTCTTTTCCATTTTTTGTGAAAGTCGGCTTTTTTTGTCTTCAGTCTTGATTGTAACTTTCCATGCTTAAATTTACAAGTCTTACTTGACAAGGAAGAACTTTCAATATTTGGTTATGTTTCCATGAATAGCTGTCCTTCAGTCATAGTGTACAAACAAATAGAATAAGCCAGAGGGTTCCACAAGCACCACGCTTTACACTCCTGGCCCTTTAAAAGCTTCAAAAAGGACCAGGTTTGCAGGAGGATGGTAGCGTATCGTACTTCAATTTAACAAGACAGCTTAATCTGGCTTGTTGGCAGGACCAAATTTCCTTCCAAATCAATTTTCTTTCCATAACAGTTTTCTTCCCACCTGACACATTGGCCTTGATGACTGCACTGCACTAGATGTAAATATCTCTTTTTCTCTATAATAATTCTAAATCTTTTATCTGCAGCATCACGTTTCTGCTTCCTTGCTTGCTTGCTGACAACAGCAGCACCATTTGTGCTCAACTTCGACTTTTCCCACCTTTGAACGTAACAGTGATACCTAGTTTTAGTAAGTCATCCTTTCTATAAATTGCTGCTTTGTTAATACGTTTTGGAAATCCTAATAAATTCTTCATCTATATACTGACCATTGTTGTTCTATTCTTTCCTTATTCAAATCTCCCACACCATACATTGTCAGAGACCAGATTAGTCTTGAGCAAAGTTTGAATTGAAGACAACGCCTTTTATATTTTTCACGAAATTTTCCTTTATCTATAGATTCAAATGTAGTCCTTTCACAAATTAAAAGCTTTGTTGTTCAATTTGAAATATTTTACATTTACTGTTGGACTCTCCCTCTGTCTCTCTCTAGGTACCATATCAATTCCAGACGTTGGCGATCATGGTTCTCAACGTATTCGTATCTCTCATCATATGTAGCAGATCTCCAGCTTTTACCTTTTCCTTCTCACTTGCTGACATACACTTTTTAATATGGCACTAGAGACTTCCCAAGTATGTTAATCTTTATCTTCCTCTGCTTCTTTTGGGTAAGGTTTTCTAGTCCTTTCTTTTTCATAATACGTCCGATAAAACTTATCTGCCTTTCACAGATTGTTTTTATCAGACATCTTTCTGTTTCAGCTGTTTCTGCTTCATCTGTTTGATGGTCTACCCATGATATTCTCACCATCCTCCTGTGTAAAACCACATTTCAACAGCTTCTAGTCTCTTTTGCATTGGTGGTGATATTGTCCAGCATTCACAGCCATATAACAGAGTATATGTTACATAACCGTCATCTTGGAACATGTCAGTGATATATTCATTTCATCGTTCTAGCACTTTTTCCTTTTCCATTATAACACTTCCAACTTTAGATTTTATACACCCAGATGACGTGCAAGATTTGTGACTACTGATCTCTTTGATCTTCTTAGACATCTCTGCTGGATCTCTATGTCTACATTGCTCAGTTTCCTCACAATTTTCATTTAACCATTCTTCCCTTGCCAGATTACATTTGACCCTGATCTGCTGGTCAACTGCTTTATGTTCTGAGCTTGCTCCATTGGGAGTCTGCTGCCACTCTTTCATCAAATCCAGTATCTCTGTTGTTATCCATTTATTCTTTGATTGTTTTTCTTTTTGCTGTTGCCACTGACTCTTTAAGATTTTTCCAGCTTGACACTTCACCTTCATCTTCCACAGCCTCAAACAAGTTTTTGACAGTCATATTAAATTCTTTTCTCATGTTGGCATCTTCTATTAATGCTGCATAGCATAGTTTTGGTACACTTGTTGGCCTTCTTAACTTCTTTAGCTTTATCTTCATCTAACATATCACTGGTATATGGTCACTTCCACAGTCAGCACCAGGATCGATTTTGTTGTGCTGGACTGAATTCCTAAATCATTTATTTATTGTGATGTAGTCAATCTGATTCTTTACAGCACCTCCTGGGCTTTTCCATGTCCACACTCTCATTGGATGTTCTTCAAACCATGTATTTGTTATAATCAGTCCACTCGATACACGCCACTGAACAAATCTTTCTCCTCTTTCATTCTGTTTTTTTAGTCCATGTTTCCCTAGCACATCACAATCCTGTTCACATCCCACTTTTGTATTCAAGTCACCCATTAAGATGATAACCTCTTGTGACTGGCATTGGCGTCTAGCCGGTTCAACTGTTTCATAAAATTTGTCAATTTCATCTTCTTAACTCTCTGATGTTGGTGCATAAACAACAATAATAGATATATTGAATGTATTTCCTTGCACCTTTACCAACAATACTCTGTCGGATATCTGCCAGTAACCTAGAACACTTCTTGCACTTTCCTTATCTAGTGTAAGTCCTAACCCCCCCTCATGCTTTTCCCCTCCTGAATATATCATAAGATATTCTTCACTTCCAAAGTCGCCCATGCCCTTTCATCTGGTTTTACATACCCCTAGGATGTTTATACCTAGTCTAGTCATTTCTTGCTTTACATTTTCAAACTTCCCACTCTGAGACATTGTTCTCACATTCCATGTGTCAATTCTTATTGTATCCTTGTTTGAGATGGCCTCAGTCGCTGGATACCGGTCTAGTACCCCCTGAGGTCCAAGATCCTCCCTGCCGGGCGAGGAATCATTCCTTGAGGAAGTGACCCCCTTCACCCTGTTAACTTTCATTTTCAATTTGTGCATTACCATGAAAAACCTTGGCATCTACAAGTAGTCGTTTGCGATTGCCTTCTGCTGAGTGAGTTTACAGAGATCACCACCTTTCTTCCCAGGAGATCATCTACTTGTTAGCAACCATTATCTTCTGAGGTCGCAGCTCATCCATCATTCCCACCAATTTCTTGTTGGGTCTACCGTTGACCAGCACTCGTAACCCCGAGTAAGGGACCCATCCAGGTGCTACCAGCCGGGTCAGCTGGATCTGGGGCGATTCACAGAAGGGAAAGGTTGGTCAAACCCTTGGATCAATCCTAAGACCCTGTTACCCGTAATGTTGGACTATTTAGTCAAAAAATGACTTCCAGAAATAAATTAACAATACGATAAAAGGGAATGCTAACAGAGAAATAAATGTAAAGTAATCTTTACAGGAACTAAATAACTCAAAAAATTAAATGCTTTTAGTGCCCACTCGTACTTTTGTACGAGGGTTTTGCCTTCTTTCCCTTGTGACTGCTTAAATGGAAAATACAATTGACTTGTACTGACAAAACGAATTAAGTGAAGGACTTATTTTTTAAATTTTGATTTAAGGATGCACTTATTGAAATGAAGCACTTATTCGAAGGGTATAATTATTGGAATGCTTGACATATTAGAACGGTGTAGTTTATGGGATGATTGACCTAATTCAAGGGTGCAATTATTGGAATGCTGGACTTATTAGAAGGGTGTAATTATTGGAATGATAGACTTAATTCAAGGGTGTAATTATTGGAATGCTGGACACATTAGAAGAGCGATATTATTGGAATGATGGACTTATTAGAAGGGTGTAATTATTGGAATGCTGGGCTTTTTAGAACGGTGTAATTATTGGAATGCTGGACTTATTTCAAGGGTGTAATTATTGGAATGCTGGACNATCGTAAATAGTCAATTCGCTTACTGTGTGTGGCTGATGCAAAATGCGATATAATCATGTTTTCACCAATTTACTAAATTCACATTCGTGATTTGGTACCTATTATATACCAAACTTAGTTAGGGATGATTGACCTAATTCAAGGGTGCAATTATTGGAATGCTGGACTTATTAGAAGGGTGTAATTATTGGAATGATAGACTTAATTCAAGGGTGTAATTATTGGAATGCTGGACACATTAGAAGAGCGATATTATTGGAATGATGGACTTATTAGAAGGGTGTAATTATTGGAATGCTGGGCTTTTTAGAACGGTGTAATTATTGGAATGCTGGACTTATTTCAAGGGTGTAATTATTGGAATGCTGGACTTATTTCAAGGGTGTAATTATTGGAATGCTGGGCTTATTAGAAGGGTGTAATTATTGGAATGCTGGACTTAATTCAAGGGTGTAATTTGGGGAATGCTGGGCTTATTAGATGGGTGTAATTATTGGAATGCTGGACATATTAGAAGGGTAATATTATTAAAATGCTGGACTTATTAGAAGGGTATTATTATTGGAATGCTGGGCTTATTAGAAGGGTAATATTATTGGAATGATGGACTTCATTTAAGGGTGTAATTATTGGCATTCTGGATCTATTAGAAGGGTGTAATTATTGAATTGCTGGACTTAATTCAAGGGTGTAATTATTGAAATGATAGACTTAATTCAAGGGTGTAATTATTGGAATGATGGACTTCATTCAAGGGTGTAATTATTGAAATGCTGGACTTATTAGAAGGGTGTAATTATTGGAATGCTGGACTTAATTCAAGAGTGTAATTATTGGAATGCTGGACTTAATTCAAGGGTGGTGTTATTGGAATGCTGGACATATTAGAAGAGTGATATTATTGGAATGATAGACTTAATTCACCAATTGGAAAATTATAGTTATTGGAAGAACCTTATTGGTTTGGAGAAATAAGCAATCACATTAGTTACATGTGTTAGAATTTCCAGTTTTGAAGAAGGGTCAGTCTGGCATTTTATTCTAGCTTGATTTTTTTCCTACCTTCAATTTATTTAGGTCTATTAAGAGAAATGAAATGTTTGAAAGTTATTAAATGGTTTTATGTGTTTTAACAGAATATTGTTGTGGAATAACTTCGTTTTCTTGTTCTCAAGTTCATTTTGATTCGTTTTTTATTACTTTCTTATTTGTTTTGTTCTTTTCTCTTTTTTTGGTCATTGAAAATTGGGACCTGAAAAAATTTTCTTTGAGTATTAAATAAGTGTCTGCAGCTTTCATTAAGCTGGATTGACCTGTAATCATGGAGGACGTACTTGTGACCCTGATAATACCGCTATGTCATCTAAAAATTCAATCCACTGTATTTTGGTTCAATGTCGACATTGTGTCTTTACATTAACTAGCTAGGATTTCGATTGATATATTTTTTTTGTGGCTTAATTAAGGTTGCAGCTCGAAATCCATTTTGAGGTTTCTATGATTTTGTAGGGACAAAACATAAATTTCTGATAGCTTGTTTTTATTGTTGCAAAATTGATTTCATAGAACAATACATGTGGCTCGGTTGTTAAAGTTTTGATAAACTACGTTGACAGACTGATTGAGAGATTCTGACTAACTGAAAGCATGCATCTTTTGTGTATTGCAGGTAGCTTGACTTCGGAAAACGTGGACTAAGGATAAATCCAATGTTTTGATCAGGCGTTTGATTTTTTGGTCCTTTTTTAGCCCATGCCTCCTTTTTGTCACTACAAAATAAGAAAATTTGTTTTCATTTCGTTTTAAGTAATCGTATTGCATTTTTTTTCTAGAAGAAATGCTTAAAACTGGAATTGAATTTAACCAAAATTTAGGCTATTACAAGACAAGCTCTTTCTTCTTTAAGTAAACACACGCCTGTTACCACCATAGTCCTTTCCATAATGCACTACAGCCTTATTAAAAATGGTAAATTTGGTGGGTGTTCGGGGGATTTTTTATTCTTGTGGTTTTCTATAACATTTACCACAAATTAGTTTTAGTCAGATGGTTTTTCAAAAAATGTCTAAATGTTTATACTGACTTTAAATGTCATTTGGAAACTGATTTTTAAGGCCTTGTAGGAAATCAAGAATAAACGTCCTACGTGACTGTATATAGTTAGAGAAGGTTTACCATCTGTAGCTGCTGTTTGGTAGGTATGGGAAAGTGGTATTGCTAGAAGCTGTGGCTAAAGAAGTTCTTGTTTTCTTCGGATTAAAAGCTTTCTCCCCAAAATAAAATTTTACGGTAAGTCTAAATAGCTTCTCTTTCAAGATTAACCATTTGAAGATTACCTCATAAGATGTAGTTTATCCATTGTATTTTAGGTTGTTGGTTTATTGTTTGTGTTCAACATTGTTATTTATGGGTATGCGGGTCCAATTTGGATCTCAGGGAATGGACCACCCTGCCCTGCACAGTCTCCGGGTCGCCCTTTGGCAAGGCGTAGCACCCGGTCAGCCACCCCTTCCTGGGTAACGGACCCTTCATATCCTGTTGGCCTATCCTGCCCGAGTGGGGATGGCGCATTCTTGGGCGTAGGAGCTTCGCTGATATGAGGCCACCGGCCAGGGATTGCCACTCACTGCCTTGTGAGCAGGTCCTTCGACCAAAGGCTGGGCACACCGCCGATAACTGTGGTTGGCGTCAGGAAGGGCATCCGGCCGTAAAAACAAAGCCAAATCCATTAATGCGAATGACAAGACAAGCAAATTTCATACCGGATCGGTCGCGGCCCGGGTCAAAAACGACCGCCTTTTCCTCGGGGAACCAGCGAGGTAATGGAAACTATGCTACTGGCCAACCAAGAAGAAAGCGGAGAGGAGGAAAGAGAGTTACTGGAAGACGAGCCAGGAACAAGAAGCAAAGAAAGGAGACAAACGTCAGAATGGGATCGCTGAACGTGGGAAGCCTGACAGGAAGAGCCCGAGAGGTAGCAGATATGATGGAAAGAAGAAAAATACAGGTGCTATGCATACAGGAGACTAGATGGAAGGGATCAAAGGTTAGACAAATTGGAGGAGGCTACAAAGTCTACTATCACGGTTCAAGCACAACACGAAATGGAGTGGGCATCATCTTGGAGGAAAGACTGGTACAGGGAGTGGTAGCAGTGGAGAGGATATCTGATAGGCTGATGTACATGAGGTTGGAAATAAATGGCGAAAACTTCTGTGTAGTGAGTGCGTACGCCCCGCAGGTGGGATGTGAGGAGGCTGAAAAAGAGGAGTTCTGGAAAAACATTGATGAAACGATCACCCAGCTACCAAGACAGGACCGGTTGTTTGTAGGAGGAGACCTAAATGGACATGTGGGTGAGGGAAATACAGGAGATGAAAGAGTAATGGGCAGGCATGGGTTTGGGAGAAGGAACAGTGCAGGCGACACCATCATAGACCTGGCAACCAGGTTTGACCTCGCAATAGCAAATACCTTCTTCCAGAAAGCAGACCAACACAAGGCAACATATTGCAGTGGGAACTCCATCACCCAGATCGACTACATTCTCTACAAAAGATGTCATCTGAAGGAAGTAATCGATTGTAAAGCCCTACCTGGCGAATGTGTAACAACTCAGCATCGATCTGTGGTGTGCACCTTGAAGCTGATTACGGTTGTGAAGAGAACGTGTAAGAAACCAGCTAGGATAAGGTGGTGGAAGCTGCAAGACAAGGATTTGGAGGCGCAGTTTGTGTCCCAGGTACAAGAAGAGTTAGGAGGGAATGAATTACCTGTGAACTGGACAAGAACAGCTGAAGCCATTCGAAGCATAGCAGAAGCAGTTTTGGGAAAGAGTTCAGGAGGAAAGAAAAGGGATAAAGAAACGTGGTGGTGGTCAGAGGAAGTTCAGAAAGCTGTAAAGAAGAAAAAGGAAAACTACAAAGCTTGGCACAAAGACAGGAGTGACAGAAGGAAAGCAGAGTACCTGGAAGCAAAGCGAGAGGCCAAAGCTGCTGTGTCTAGGGCTAAACAGGTGGCATATGAAGAAATGTACGGTAACATGGACACTGCAGAAGGACAAAGGAAGATTTTCAGAATAGCGAAGCAGATGGACAAGGCATCTAAGGACATCCAACAGGTCAAGATGATGAAAGATAAAGATGGAAGAGTCCTAGATGATGAAGAAGAGGTTTTGAACAGGTGGAAAGGGTACTTTGAAAAGCTGATGAACGAGGAAAATCCCAGGGAAGAGAGGGAAGAAGCAGCACAAGCACAGGAGCGGGATGTACCAAGAATTGGAAAAGAAGAAGTGAAGAAGGCGCTGAGTAAAATGAAGAATGGGAGAGCAGTTGGACCGGACGAGATACCTGTTGAAGTGTGGAAATCGCTTGGTGAGCAAGGACTTGAGTTTATTACAGCAATATTCAACAAAATCCTTGTAACTGGTAGAATGCCTGATGAGTGGAGAAGGAGCACCCTTGTACCAATCTTCAAGAATAAAGGTGATGTGCAAAATTGCGCAAATTATCGAGGCATCAAGTTACTGAGCCACACGATGAAGCTTTGGGAACGGGTGATTGATGGCAGGATAAGGGAAGAAGTGCAAGTCAGTGAGCAGCAATTTGGTTTTATGCCAAAAAGAAGCACATCTGACCCCATCTTTGCACTAAGGATAGTGGCAGAGAGGTTCAGGGAAGGCCAGAAAGAGCTGCATTGCACCTTCATCGATCTTGAAAAGGCCTATGACCGAGTACCCAGAGAGGAATTGTGGCACTGCCTGCGAAGTAATGGGGTGAGCGAACAGTATGTGAGAGCGATCCAGGAAATGTATGAGGGATGCGAGACTGTGGTACGTACATCAGTGGGGGTGACAGAGCCATTCCAGGTCAAAGTAGGCTTACACCAGGGTTCGGCATTGAGCCCACTGCTCTTTGCCATAGTAATGGACGAACTGACAGTGGATGTGAGAAGAGACTGCCCGCAAAATATGATGTTCGCAGATGATGTGGTATTGGTAAATGAAGGAAAGGATGAGGCAGAGAGAGAACTAGAGAACTGGAGGGATAGATTAGAAAGAAGAGGGTTGAAAATCAGCAGAACAAAAACTGAGCATATGTGCATCAACAGCACTGCAAACCTACCGCCAATCAAGATCGCTGGGGAGGATGTACCCGAAGTTGATGAATTCAAGTACCTTGGTTCAACGATCCAAAGTGATGGAGGGAGTGACAAGGAAGTGAGGAAGCGAATTCAAGCTGGCTGGAACAACTGGAGAAAAGCGACTGGTGTGTTGTGCAACAAACATGTCCCAGTCAGACTGAAGGGCAAGGTGTATAAGACATTGGTTCGTCCGGCAATGATGTACGGAATGGAAACGGTCCCTCTCACCAAACGCCAGGAAAGCTGCTTTGATGTGGCAGAGATGCGAATGCTGCGCTGGGCGAAGGGTGTAACCAGAAGAGATAAGATCAGGAATGAAAGCATCAGAAGAGACTTGGGCGTAGCGGAAGCCTCCAAGAAGCTGCAGGAGTGCTGACTGAGGTGGTTTGGACATGTAGAAAGAAGAGATGAGCAGTATGTAGGAAGGAAGTGCATGCAAATGGAGCTACCAGGGAAAAGAACACGAGGGCGACCAAGACACAGATGGATGGACAATATAAAGGCAGACATGGCAGTAAAAGGGCTCACGAGGGAAGACGCACAGAACCGCATACGGTGGAGAAGCCACATTCGCTATGACGACCCCTAGCAAGGGACATGTCAGCAGAAAAAGAAAGAAAAGAAAAAGAAGTTCAACATTGTTATTTAAAATATTTCTTGAAGGTTTGGAACGATTCTGAAATAGTATACACACCAGGTATTCAAATAAATTAGTAGTAAGCTGGGATAAAGTTGTTTATGATCAAGCAGTAGATTAACTACATTTGATAGTGGCTACAGATTCTGATAGAACTTCAAATGTAACTACCTTTTTAATACTTACTCCTTGTCCTCTTTTTCAGTTTTAAGGGAATTAACAATACACTTTCTAACGAGACTTTGGGGTTGGTAAATAGAACTTCTTCGCAATATTGAATATTCTGTTGTTAATTTCACTATTGAAGACTTAAATATTTTGTTTCAAATTCATATTAACTGATATATATATATATATATATATATATATATATGCACTTTGGCTGTTGCAGTAATATGTGCTTTGCGGAGGAGACATCGCAGTTTCTCATCTGATGTTCTGATGGTTGACATGCCTGACAATTAATGTTTTATTGAGAAACATTGTCTTTCTTTGTGTGAATTAATATTGTTTTGACCTTTTTTATCTTTATAATAATGATCATTAGGTACACCGGGGTTTCTACTGTTGGACTACTACCCAGAACCTCAGGCGGATGTCTTGTTTTTGTTTCTTTACCTTTTCAATGAGTTCATTGACTATTGACTTTTTCCTCCGTTTCACTATAACAGTCTAAACCTCCTTTAAAAATATCATATTTCAATAATTCAAACCCTCTTTGTTTCTTCAGTTTATGTCATTATGTCCGATGAATAGCTTACACCTGAAAATCAACTGAAATTGCATTGGTTGTAATATTGCAAAAAATAGAATATGAAGATTTAGCCAACTCCATGTCTTTTAAGGGTAACTTTTATTAGATTTGTTCGGTTTTTTTCGGTATTGCATTCTACTGGATGAACTGTTGTGGTCACATTTTTTGACTGACGTCAAAGTATGTAATTATTCATTTTATTGGTTGTTATCGTCCGTTTATATCCTGTTGCTAAAGTGTGTTTAAGTATCCACGTGTTTGAGTGATTAAAGGTTTTTTTGTCAAGAGGACTTAGAAAAATATTGATGTGAGATTAGAGATTAAAGAGTTTATGATAATTACTGCTGTTGGATTTATTTCAATATAAAGTAAATAGAAATGAGGATTGTAGAAAAGTGAATAAGTGTGCAGCGAAATGAGTTCGAATTGGCGCCTATGCCTATCATAGCTACATGGTCTATCAACGGAGCTATCTGTGCTCATTCGAGTATTGTTATCTATGTATATATATATAATACAATAAAGAGAAAAGAATAAATTGACTACACTTTCTATG
Organism: Morbakka virulenta; assembly: GCA_003991215.1. NCBI lineage: Eukaryota > Metazoa > Cnidaria > Cubozoa > Carybdeida > Carukiidae > Morbakka > Morbakka virulenta. The sequence continues at coordinate 2,238,734 of RDPX01000180.1, read as the reverse complement.
TAGATTAGCCTGTTTTGACTTTAATAATTATGAAGGAGATTTGCATCCCCTGAAGAGTGATTAAAACCACGAAACAGGTTTGTCGAGATGAAAAGTGTAGTCTTTTCACTCTTTTCTCCTTATTGCATTGCAGATAGATAGATAGATAGATAGATAGATAGAGAGAGAGAGAGAGAGAGAGAGAGAGAGAGAGAGAGAAAGAGAGAGAGAGAGAGAGAGATAGAGAGATAGATAGATGGATGGATGGATAGATAGATATAGGTTTTTCAATTATCGTGCTCTGCATTAATGTATTGAGCACTGTACAACGAATAACTAAATAGAAACTCTCTCTGAATAACTGAACAGAAACTCTCTCTCTAAAAGATATAATAAAGACTCTCTCTAAATATATATATATATATATAATGCAGATATGATAACACATTGTTTATGGTTGAATCAAAAGCCTACCTCAGGTACCACACATGAGAAAATACAACAAAGTATCAAGTCGGAGTTTTGTTTTCCTTTTCTACACTTTTGTAATAGTTTATCCTTGATCTTTTAGACATACCTGATGTCTAAAAGACAATGTCCAATGCCCAATGCTCAATGGCCACTGCCAGCTGCCCAATGCCCAATGCTCGATGCCCGATGCTCGATGGCCAATAATTATATGCCTGAAATGGTCATGCTCTGGCTGAGAATCGAGTCTGTTGCCCCCGTTTTTCTGTCAAATGTCCTGCACAGAACTAGAGTATCTAAGTTCTAAGGTGAGGTAACAAATAAATATGTGGTGTCCAGGTAAAGCATCTGACTCAAGATCATAAGATTCTATGTTTGGGTCACAATCAGAGTCGTAATTTGGGTTTGTTTTTTTAATTTTTTTTCCTTTGATTTTTTTCTCATTTCTAAAACACGTAATTGATTACCAAGTACTAATTATTTAATTTTTAATTCACAACGTGTGCTGTTTTCTTGAAGTGTCAACAGCAATAGCTAAAGTGTCCCATCAATCTTTAGATATAGACATATTTTTACCCCAAGCTACTTGAATTACCATGAGTCTCAACACGACTCTGTTAATACTATCTTGTGAGTATTTAAAGGTTGTTTTTGGATATTCCTTGATTTATGAAACTGATCAATTAAGGAAATAAAGTACCTCTGCAATGGTCTGTGACTATACGTTTACTGTAATCAGATGACATGCAAGACTTCATAGTATTGAAATCCCGCAAGGGTTTGAAAAAGGCTATTGTACATTTTTGTCCAAGGAAGAAAAATATTGAAAGTTGTGACATTCAGTCATTACATATTTCAAATTTCCTCAAGTTCATTTTCCACTGATTTTTTCCTAAAAGCAGCAATTTATAAAATCTATTCATCTGTTCTAACAAATCGAGGTTTTTGTTAAAGGAACTATTTTTATAAAAATAATTCAAAATCTTTCTTCACCGTTACAGAAAGTTTTCGTATCTTTGTTTTTTCGAAGGTTAAAAGCATGAAATCTTCAAAGGGACTTCCTCTCATTTAAAATGTTTTTTCATATTCAGAACAAGTAAATTTAAAACAAACTAGAAAATTTTCCATTTCGATGGGATTTCCATAGAACATTTCCTTGAAAAGGCTGATTTCTTTTACATTGTACTAAAATTCAAAGTTAAGTACTTAAGGCTTTTCCTGTATCCTTACAACTAAAATGTGCATTATCCTTATAGCTCAACTTTTGTATGTCCCAAAGTATAAAATTAGCACCATCCCCCACCATTATCAAGTATGTCTTACATCCTCCTTTTCAAATTACAATTTTAGTGTTGATCAGCCTTCCCTCTTTGTAATACGATGTTAAAATCTGTCCGGTATCATTTCTGAAATCCAAAGATCCCACCATCTTTCCTTCCCCATGTTCTATTGTCCTTTTGCATGATTTATTATCTCTCTGTATGTTCTCTATGTTCTCCTACGTTTGCTTACATTAAGATTACTCTAAAATTTTTACTATTTTACATGAATTGTACAGATAGAAATTTAAAAGATAGCAATATTTTTGTGTTATCTATTTACACAAGGATCTACTTATTGTCAAATTGTATCTTCTTTAGTTCTGTTACTTATTCTAAAAAGCTGTATTATTTCCCTTAATTTCCGAGTTATTTTTATTATATATTATTATATTATAATATATATCTATATGTATATTTATATTTAAATATATTTATATTTATATGTACATATATTTTATCAGATTATACTTTTTTATCATAATTTTAAAGTATATTGTATATCATTTATTCCTTTTTACACTTTTTTGTGATTAACAGAATCCAGAGATCTGTTATTTATTAAAGCCCTGTATTAGATAGACATCGAGTGAAATCAATTTATAGTGTTAAGCCAAAATAATATAAAAGAATTCAGCTACGAACTAAATAACGAACTGAAATAAAAAAGCAAAGTAACAGACCAGATTCTACTTAGAAAATGCCTGAGCCAGGTTACAGTTATTTTCCAGGACTACCATTACGATAGCATGAAATTAAAAGAATTTTGGGTTCCGGATAGATAAGGTATAATCTACCATGACATAAAATCTGAATATGCATAATGACTAATAATAACAGCAATAACAATAATAATATTAATGAAAAAAGAAGCAATTCGTTTTCTGGTAGGTGTGAAGCCATTGGTGACACTATTTTTGAAATAAAAAATTAAAGAATTTTGGAAAACCTAAAGCAACCTAAAGAATTATAATTACTTTCTTATAGAAAGGACCAACAGCTAGCTCGCAGGAAGAAAATTTGAGATTTGAAAAAAACATTTATACAATTTATACGGGTTTTATAGAATTGACCTTCGTGGATGAAATGTTTTTGTTATTTTACAGCATTGAATGAAAGCTATCAAGTGGGAGTTGAAATTTATATTATAACTTTAAAAGGAAATGATAACGTAAATCCAACCTCATTTCAAGAAATGCAACAAGCTTCCCAAATTAAAAAATTTACAAAGTTTTACAACCAAACAAATTGAAGTAAATTGATTCTGCTTTTTTATTGTGAATTGTCAAAAGGCAGGGATTATATGATACATATTATTTCACAAGATTTTACTTTTTTTCAGACACATTAAATGATTTCACTACACTCCAAGTACGCATTCAGCCTTTTTCTCTCTAGTTGGTGTTTTGCCAGTAACCTGGCAGGAACTTAATCATACATCATTTGATCATGCACCTACATCAGAACTGCTTTGAGCAGCGTGTTCCATGATAGATAGGAAACTTGCAAGTACTTTGTGTGTCATCCTGGAATGAATACAGAATCAACTTTGTTATCTTTAAGAGGTTTTTTAATACAGTTTATTGTGTGACATTGAAAGAAATCCCATACAAACAAGTGACGGACGTAAGAAAACTTTCCAGGGACAGTTTTAACATACTCAACTGTAAGATCTTCGTTAAACTATGCATTTCGTGAAGTCGCTATAACACAACGCCGTTGAAAGTCTTAAATCAATGTTTTAACTGCATGCTTATCTCCACCAAACACTTTAGACGGTTTGAGTTTGGTATCCTCTGCTTTATCATTTAGACGTACGGAGATACTGACCTTCTTGTGGCCAGTAATTTTTAAAGAAAAATTCGTATTTCCAGTGCTGTCGACTTTTATTGATGATACCATATCAACCAATGCTGCTATTTCATCCATCACAATTATTGGCTCAGGAGCGTATTTATACTTCTCCATAAAACACTATATCTCTAAAAATATAGCAACAAACGTATCTATTAACTGTAATTGATCTTTTTGGGCCATGGTTGGACCTTAATGTAGAGACAAACAATTTCTTTTCATAATTTTTCTGATCAGTCACTTGAGACACCAAATGCTGGTTTTGTGCACTTGTCATCGCCGTGTATTTACCGTATAAATTCTCAGCTTTCCTTATTATAGATTTTCTTGAAACGTCGAGTCTGTTATCTCGTCTGGCATGAGTCAAACTAAAGGCATGTTTCTCAATGTATTCATCTGTAAGCTTTCTTCTTTCACCTTCTAGTCTTTTAAAAAACCCACCTTTTTTGACTCAAGCATTGGAAAGTTCTGGAGGGTTTTTTTCACTCTCTAATTTTTCCCCCGTCAAAACTGTACTTTCCTGAGTCAGCACGATTACTGTGCAAATTTGTACCAACAATGGCTGCTAATTTTTAATTAGATGGGGTACGATTGTATCCTCTATCCCTGGTGGGTAGTACTTTTCGTATTAGCAGTGGTGTTGAAAAATCGCCACAAACTATTTCCGTTTTTCCAAAAGATTTTACTCTGATCGAATCACATAATGAAAGAATAATATAATAAAAATGGAGAGGATTTGGAATTTTAGAAATGTGAAAAGTATGTCTTCACCGAAGTGGAATCGAACCGGTGCCTATGGCTATCAAGGTCGCGTGCTCTTCCACCTGAGATATCGACGCGTGTCCTCATCAAATAATTTGTGCAATAAAATCTTTCGCTTGCAGGCACAGTTATTTTCTGAACTCCCTATCTTTGAATGTAGGCACTGGTTTGAATCTGGTTCGGTGTAAAACGTACTTTTTACTTTTCCACAATGAAATTCGTAAGTCTGAAAAGCATCCGAAACGTCGTATTGTTATGAAATAAATCAAGTACAAGCTTTCTGAATGTCATATGACTACTAATGACAAGCAAGTCTCGTTAGTTGATGCAAATAAAAAAATTCATTAAACCAACATACTAAAAGATTGAAGTTTGCCATCAACTGGATTGCGAGTCAAGCATCTGTGGACATCATGCCAGCAAAAATGTTTGGACTCCAGTGCTAAATGAAAAACTAAAAGTTTCACCTGACAAACGGGAAGAAGCTTTAGAGGTCGGCAAACAGGGGCGTAGAGTTTATAACGGTGAAGAGTTACTCATTGGCCATGTTCTGGTAAAAACTTTTTCTTCGTTATATTTTTTTTCTTGAAATTAATGAAAAGAACAAATTGATAGTTAAAGTTACAGGAAAGCGTAAACGTGAAGTTGGTTTAGTTGTTCCTGCTAAGTTCGTTGCAATCACTAAAAATAAATGCATTGTAACAAAGTTAGAGGAACAGTTAAAAACACGAAAAGAAATGATTACGTGTTTTCATCTTTAAAATATTCAAAAAGACAACGTAAAGCAACAGTTGTCATATTTTACATAGGTTACGATACCAGTGTATTCTCAGTTGTAACTAGTGACTGGTTATCATCTACAAATTCTGCTTTTGGTATCCCATTATACACCTATCCTACAAAACGTCAAATTATTTTCATATTTCCCAAAAGAGCTGCTTCTTTACTTGCTGCGACACTTACTTGATGGTGGCGCGTATTTGAGGCACGGTCCTAATTAGAATAAATAAAGCAAATAATATTCTATATCATCTACGCACAATGTAGTTTCAGCTCTGTAACCAATAAAAAACTAAAAGAAACAAAGAATCGAATGGATTTCACCAACTCCTACAATTACACCACTAGTACAGGTACGATTATTAATGGTTTTATGTGATCCGAACTTTCTATCAAATCAAAAGTGGGAAAAGTATCTCCCAAAACGCAAAGTAACTAAAGAAAACAAAACTCGGGACTTGAAAATGCGTAACATTCCTCTAAAAAAATTATGTTTCAGGGCAAAATGCATCTTATCTGTATCTTCTGTTGCATGATAAAAATACAAGGTACTATTATTTTCATTTCATTAACATTACCGTTATACGCGTTTTTACAAGAATTCCTTTAATCAGAATCACGAGCCTCAAAATTAAGTATATCCTCAGAATCATGGCCAGGCTCAAACTATATGATAAGAATCGGAGGAAAAGTCACTTTTCACCTGACCTCAAAAATCAGGATTAAAAAGCCCACAAAAAGAACTCGTCGCGTGCGTTCAAATACAAAGTTACATAATTTCTATCTAACACATCAAGAATCAAGATAAGAGAACATCTCGTCACACAGTTAATCGAAATGAGTGCTAAGAAGAGGAAGTAATTCACCCTTGTTCCTTAGAAAAGGTTCAAGAAATTAGTTGAACACCGTGGTAAAAATCTTTAAATTGAAATTCGAACAGTAATGACTGTCAAAAGAGTGACTTGTGGTATTTGTAATCAGGAGTTTATTAATAAGCAAGGACTTGGCTGTTGCAAATTTAGAAATCATCTACATATATTGAAACGACCTCAAAAGATCTTCAAAAGATCCTCAAAAGAAGTAGAAATTATTTTGTCTAGTGTCATTGACAATGTTGTGAAATCAGAGGATAAGAAGACCAATCGAAGGCAAGGCAATATTTGCGAATCTCAGTCAGCAACTTTCATAGTAAAGGTTTTGAACCAACTATAACACATGGACAAATCATAAGACGCCACAGCTGACAAGCTTTTAAATCAGCCAGTCAGTGCTTTTAAAATGGTTGAACAACAAGGACGCTTTGCTTGAAAAAGATGCAACAGAAAACAAGAAAAATCTCTTGAAGGAGTGACCGCCATGAAAGTATTTACCGTTATACAATACTTTGCTAACTTCGGTGAAAATGCAACGGTCAAGAAACATGGAATCCTGTCATTTTTATGTCGGTTCAATATTCACACGCTATTAGAAAAACGCAACAGGAAGAAGTCAAAGACATTTTGTAAAAGTTTACGCAATTGACAAAAGAAAGTGGACGCTGCAAATAATGCAAGGTGGCAAAGGAGAGTAACCTCATATAAGGATAATTTTTTGCGGCCAGGGTAAGAAGATTCTTCCAGATGAGAAAAATGCGTCACTTCAAAATGTTGATGTGTATTAGCAAAGTAGCGCTTGGACTGACACAAAACTGTCTTTCAAATGGGTTAAAAGAATGCTGGCTAAATCAGTGCAAGGTCTTCTTTGCTCTGTCCTCTTTTTGGATAATTTGATAAGTAAGGAGACCAACTGTTTTATGCCCACAGTAGCTGAGTTGAATAGTGTAGCATGGTTTGGTTTGAAAATTGCAACAGAAATGCGGCTACTTATTGATCCAGGCCTCGCTCAAATGCTTAACGTTTTGATCGACCAAGCACATTACTGGGTTGGTGAAACAAGGAGGAAATTATATTCGTCGAAGTGCAATAATTTCAGAAGACGGTGTAGGGAGAAAACGGGAAGCTAGATAATTGCAGACGGGTTTGAAATAACAAGATTTCGATTGAAATATTTTTGTGTTTTCTATGTTGTCCATTTTTGCCTCATCTTTTTTATTTAAACCGGTAGTTTTTCATTTTTCAGTAGCAATTTATGGTATGAACATAGAGAATTAATTGATGCGCTTCGTAATATTCGTAATAGACACTACAAATGCCTGTTTGCTGGTCAATTTCTTTTGCAGATCTCTTCTTTAATATTTCAAAGAAATTAAGAATAATTTGAGCCTTAAATTTCCAGCTTAAGAATCACTTATTAATTAATTATTTATATTGGTATTGCCAGTGAAAATTAAGAATTAATTAAGAATAATTGCGGACCATTTTGGCAGAATTCTTAAGAAACATAAGGCTCAGGCCTGGGTTACGTAATTCTTAAAAACAGACGGTCTAGTACTACTATTTTTAATAATTTAAAAGGATTTATACTTCTTAGGAAATAATTATAAAACACTCAAACAAGCCTAAGAAACCAAAAATATGTTTTGAAAAAATTGGCTAAATGTATTCTTTTCTTTAACTGGGAATGCTTACCGATCTTTTACTATAATAGAGAAGAAAAAGGAAAAATGTTACCGTAATTATTCCATTTACCGCACCCTACTCGAATAAGCACGCCCCAAAAAAGTTAATAAGCGCACTCCCTCAATTGAACGCACCCTCTTTGGCAGATCTCTTTTTCAACAACCGCACACTTTTTTCAAAGTAAAAAATTGAAGGTGAGGAATAAAAGCACGAAAAACATATATTTTAGTGAGTATATTCTATTATGTTTTTCATGTTCGTAAATGACAATGTTTTTTGTTTTCAGATATCTTTGTATTTGTCAATGCCACTTTTGACCTTGATGAGACTGATATTTTAGACATTTTACTTCTACAATAGATATTTTACTTCGTACTGTTTGTACTGATCAAAATATTTTTGACATTTAGTGCTTTATAAGTTGACTGACTTTTCCAATAAGTGCATTCCCTCAGCTACGCGCACCCCCTGAATAAGCGCACCCTTTAGAAGCCCAAGAATTTTTTAAGCACACCGTGCGCTTAATCGAATAATTACGGTATGAGGAGATTTGCAATCACCAACAAGAAAAGCTCTTGATTCGTCTAACAACCAAATAAATAGTTTAGTACAACTCAAAATTAGAATTTATTCGAATTCGTGACGTTAGCTTACATCAAGAGACAGCTTCTGAGTTCCCCATAAAGAGATCTTTAGGCTGGTTGATTTCATCAAGAATGATTAAGTAATAAGAAAAATAAATAACATAAAAAAGAAGAAAAGAGAATAGAAAAAGCAAGAAAGAACATAAATTTGCCCATTGACTTTTTTAGGTGATGACAAGGAAAACTTTTTAGCCTCTCCATCTATCATCTGACACTCAGCCTAATTTTCTCTTTCACAAATTCAAATGCATTTCATTGCGATTACTTTGGCTTCTCGTGATTGACAGTTTTGTGAGTCCCCCATAAAGGACTTCAGAAATGGCGTGACTGCTGATAGATATTTCCAGACAAGTTGGACAACAATCAAGCTTTCGGGTTAGAAATAATAGTACCATCATTTTAAATGCAGACAAAAGCAAAGAGTTCAACGTCGCCTGCTATCATTTATGTAGAGCTAAATCTTATTTCATCTGTGTGATGGATAAGATTAGATAGCGTCACTTTTGAGGATTTTGGTGTTTAAATACTGATTCGTGACAATAATAATGACGCCATCGCTTCAAAGTCGATATAGAAATAGGACTCAGTCAATGCTCGGCTTGGTGATATTCGTGATTGTCTTATCTATGTTTGATAAAAGGCAGTCGATTACTGTGTGTGCTTACTGAATGAAAAAGTAAATTAAAAATACATTCTAAATTTATAAATAATTGGCCTCGATTTGCTTTAATACTTCATGCAACCCAACTAAAATGTAAAACACCGTTCCCCTATTATTATTTCTGTGTCTGATATCTCTTGCGACTGCCCTTTAATCTTTGGGTTACTTATAATTTACAAAAGAACACAAATACAATATAGCAAAGAGGCTTACCGGCCGATAGGCAATAGCCAAAAAAACGATATACTTCAACTGGAGGTCCTGATGAAAGGCTGAGGTAAGAAAACGCTGTAAAGAATGATAAATTTGGGAGTCAAAATGATGCGAAGGGTGTGATGGTTGACAAAGATTTCGAGCTGAAAATCTCTGAATTTGCTGAATTGGCGCTTTCTGAAATCTGATTTGGCCTTGTGATAGATGCCAATCCTGTAGTTGCAGAGTTTATAGAAGACGAGGTAACTGTTTTCAGGCGGACAAAGTCAGAAGAGTGGAACGAGTGTCATGTTCGGCAGTCACAATATTTCTTACAAATTGTAAAATGTGACAATGAAAAATGGTGCTACAGTTTTCATCGTACTTTAAAGTTTTTACTGAACGACTTTTACCATCACCTAGACCAGATGTTCGTACGCTAAACGGATTTGAGTGGACAAAAGATGACAAAGATTTTACGTGCTGCCTCTGTATCAGAATATTTTATTCCGAAATACCTTGGTGACAAGTCAAGCTAATGGTACAAAAAATACCCTATGAGAATACAATACGATTATTACTGTTCGACTTTGAGACAAGATGTGATCATACGACCTATACGCTCGGACTGTGGCTTGAAAGTAAGGGGCATCAAAGTAAATACGCTTCACAAAGCTAGTTGCACGGTCACTAAAAGTCGTGCCGAATGGTAAACAGAGCGTCTGCCACCATTGGGAATTGCAAGGGTAGCTGAAACTAAGGGCTAAGTATATTGTTTTAAACAGTTCTTGGATATCAGCCTTAGAGTTTTGTTTTGTTTGTAATATGTCCTTGGTGATTCCTTGTGTACTATATATTTCACCTTCATAAATGTGTTGTCATCTTATGTCTAGAGGGTGTTCTCACAAAAATGTTATACAACAAAGAGGGGATATCAATTCAAGCGTGGGGGTAGGGGTAAGAATGTTCATTTTTTACGTTATGTAATTTTCGAACGATCCCTAATATCAAAAGTATAACCCATAGTCTTGTCATTCTTTCTGTTAATAAATATACATATAATATAACAAGCTTAAAATAGTGATTTTACTTTGACACAGAGATAACTATCAAACGAGCACGAGGAACGTCTTACAATACATGGTGCAGTAATAATATTAATAGTTAAAATAATGATGATACTAATTATAATAGTAATAGTTTTAAATTTCACATCACTTTTTAAACAAAGCATGAGATATTTTCATCTTCTCTTACATTAATACTTTCTGAGTCGAGCATGATTCTTTAAGTGTTTGAAATATTTTAACCACCTTAAAAGTTCTGAATGTTACCGTTGTTTATTACACATATAAAATATATAATATCTTGTTCTTATACATACGTTTATTTTTTTGTTGGTTATAAAATTCCTGGTTGCTTGGATCAAGCGAACAGGAATTTGCCCTTCTTGATATTTACTTTTAATTATGACTAAGCTACCATTACCTATTATACCAATTGTATCAAGGCTCAAATTAACATAATAAACATTGTACCTTCTGGACAGTTGAACAAGTGGCTGTAATTAAGAGTAAGTTCTAACCATAATAAATTGTTAGCCTTAACTGTATCAAATTCAGGTCGTTCTTCTTCACCGACTTTGACTGTCGGTTTTGTGTAATTAGCTAAGTCTACAGAGACTTCTAAACCTTGTGATTACATTGTTTAATAACAATAATAATAGGAAGCTCTTAACTATGGACAAGAGATTCCACCCATGGAGTTACGTCAATGGATTGTACATACCCAGAAGAGAAGGTGGAAGAGAAACTATTAGTAACAGCTAAAGGCGATACTGAGAATAAGATTGCTAAACCAGAAAATAAGTTAAAGAGAAGGAACAGACAAGAAAAGAAAACCAACTGGAAAACTGGAAAAAGAAAGTGTTGCTTGGCCAGTTCATCAGACAAGCTGAAGATGTGGCTGATAGATATCAATGGTTATGGGTAATAGAAGGAGGCCGGAAGAGAGAAACCAAGAACCTCATTATGGCAGCACAAGAAAAGGCATTGAGAACAAATTCAGTGAAAGCAAAAATTGAAGAGGCTTAACCAGATAGTAAATGTAGGGTGTGTGGTAAAGCAGATGAAAGCATCAATCACTTCTTGAGTGAATGTAGCAAACTGGCACTAAAGAACTACAAACGCAGGTATGATTGGCTAGGGGAAAAAGTACTTTGAAAGGTATGCAGGAAATACGGACTTGAAACCAAAGAAAAAAAATATGAACATGAACCGCAGGCTGCAGGCAAAAAAGGGGGTATAAGATCTTATGGGACTTTTCAATATAAACAGACCATGTTGCTGAAGTAAGAAGAACAGTTATGACTATCGTGGACAAGAAAACAACAAATGCCAGACAACAGACTTTGCTGTTCCATACGATACCAGGATTGATGGAAAAGTAACAGAAAAAAATTACAATACCAAGACTTATCAAAGAAACTGAAAAGACTGAAAATAACCCCAGCTGTAATTGGGGTGCTAGGAACAACACCAAAAGCATTGACAAAAAGATTGAAGGAGATTGGGATAGCTGACAGAATCCTCTGCCAGAATCCTCTGAGGAGTGCTTGGATTTGAAGAAATTTGTTGTTACCAGAACTCAAGAACATGAATCCATTGATCAATTAAAAAAAACCACAACATTATTTGAAATCAGTATGTAAGAGGGAAGCAATAACAGCAATAATATTATTAATAATAGTAGTAATAGAAAAAATAATAACAACTATAATGATAAGAACATGAAAAGGTTGACAAAGGAACCCATGTCATTGACAATATGTCCAAAGTAATTTAGTCTCCCATCCTCGAACGGTTTATTGGTTGTTGTATTTGGAGTCAAACGTAGATTAGAATTAAGAGTTTAGCAAGTACCAGTGTTCCCATCTCTAGTAAAAAGCAGAAGGTATCATTCAAACAACACAGACAAAATTGTATTTAGAGCACCCTACACCCTTCTATCTTCAATTGAAGATTCACATTTTCACAACAAAAGTTTTGTATGTTAATTAGCAAGTGCATAATCATGAATATAACAGGAAAAAAAAACCCTGAAGTACAACACAATAATTGTAAGAACCACATCAAACTCGAACCTTATGAGACTTCCCTGGCACAAGAAAATTATCCTTAATGTTATCGAGGAAGTCACTTTCAAGACCTTGGACCATCGTCAAGAATTAAGCTTAGCCTGTAAGATCAACAGTAATTTGACGGTCAAGGAAATTCCACTTACTGGGAAGCTTGTTTCATGTGTTTCACTCACTAAACGTTTGTTGTTCCGAAACAGAGTCTTTACAAAAGAAGAGCTTTTAAATCACTCACTGACAAGTTATACGGCCGATAAACCTCTTCGTCAATCATGGTGACACTTCTTTTCATAAGTCAGAATATACATACATTTGACTACTACTTAACTCGTACCTCTAACTATCATAACGCACAACCATGATGACCATCGTAAAATTTCTGCGCTCCTCCCATTCCCTCACATCCACCTTTTCTCTCAATTTTTCTTTAACCCCCGCCTCCCCCCATTTGCGCACGCTTTCTAAATGTACAAAATCAAAAGTACTTATTCAGTTATAGTAACAATTTAATAAAAAATTTGTTCTAAAAACTTTCATCTGAAAGGTTGCAAGGGGTAGGTATTTTGAATGTGGTTGATTTTTGGTAACAAGCAATCTTTCATGCCTTCCCTGTTTTTGCTTAGCCTCTTATTCAAGTTCCACAGTATGACGTCACATCGGCGCTTCAGTTGTGGCGGTGTCAAAATGCAGACGTTTTACCACCATCAAACCAACTAAATCTGGTTTGGAACTGTTAAAAAGAGTACGCATTCTTTCTCCAACTTGTAGCATGGAAACTGATGCAGCTGAGACCGAAGGATCGCAGTTGATAGAAGACCTGATAAGTCAGGGAAACCGCGAGCTTCTCGTCAAAACTGAGGAAGATGCCCAAAATGTTATAACAGAATTTGAACAGAGAACGTACAGTAGATTTTCTGTTAGAACTTGCATAAAAAATTTTGGAAAAACAGGTAGATAAGCGCTTTGTTTACCCTTTTCCCACCTTCAATATAATTCAACTGTAAGGTTTCTGTGTTTCCTCTGATGGGTCTTTATGATCTTTTATCGTGGTACAGTAGAAGCAGGTACTGGATACCTTGCAGCGTGTTAACGGCGGGAGCAATCATCTTATGTTACGTTATGCCATTGCAACGGGAAGACTCTCTCCTTTCAACTTAATTAACTAAGGTGTTTTTATTTATTTACCTTTTTTGCTTTATAAGAAGAAAAACTATAAGTACCAATAAGATATGCTTAAATTTACGCTTGGAAAAGTTTGAAATTTCCCCAACAGTTGGCTATACCAAGTTCATTTTGAATTAAAGTGCGTCTTGTCATATTGTTCATGTTTGCAGAATAGGGCCAATTTCTAAGGTGAAAAGTGTGTGATGGAGGCCTGGCACATATCAAGTATTATCAACAGTATAAATTTTGCTTATAATAGTAGTAATAATAATAAGAGTAATTAATAGTATGATGGTGGTAGTAGTAGCAATGACAGTGATGGTAGTAAAAGTAGCACTACCCTTTGCAGTACTGCTACTACTACCCAGACTGCAAAATGGTATGTTTGGTGATTACTTTTTGTATTTCCCTTATTTCATAATTGCTTTTAAGGTCATTTTTTCCAGATCCAGGGGCTAGCCTGTGATCTTCAGAGGGACTTAGTTGTGGTAGTGAGGTATTTCTTGGCCAGATGCCCTTCCATATGCCAACCAAGGACTTTTGCAAATTGTAAAGTTCTAAGCTTTTGCCCGTTTAGGAAATTGAACCCAGAACCTATATCCTGGTTACAGTATAACTGCACCAACCCATAAGTCATGGCTCCTCTTAGCATTTCTTGGCAAAGGAATATGTGTAGTGGAGCAGTAATTTTTATGAAATTTCAGGGAAAATGGTAGTGTAACAATGACTTTGGCAATTTAATGACCATTTGTTTCCATGCTATAGTCCCCAGGAGAAAACCATTTCCTGTATAAGGAAAATGATTTAGAGTTTGAAGCAGGCCCCATATATTGTTTGCCTTGTTATTCATTTCCATTGCAGACTTTGGAATCAGGGGCAGAATTATTTGTTTCATTTCAAATCACCACTCCATTTACCAAAAACGTACCAAAATAATTGTTATATAGTCACATTTTGCTACAGGAACTATTTTTAAAGGTTTTATGGACTGCATGAAATGTTGCCCTCTGAGAGACTTGCTGTAGATTATTTTCAGTTTAGTTGGGTTTTTTTCTTTTTTATTTATAGTAACAGCCTACTGAGAGATAACTTACCAAGTTTAAGATCAACCCTGGGGTTAAGAGTGTGCTGTAGGATTACAAAAGTGAGCTGTAGAAATTTTCTGATCTGCTTAGGTAGTTCTTTTAAATACAGAAATAGCAATGCCCCTTGCAATCCATATTACTGATTATCTGTGGTAGGTTTGTTACCTTCTCAACTATTTGCTCAGCTAAATCTTTTTCTGTTTAAGGGAGATCAAAAGATATTTTGGTAAATGTATGTTTTTGTTTACTTGTCTTCCTCTTACCTTTAAAGGAATTCCTTACTGCCTTGTAAACCTATTATCTGTCCATGGGAAGGTTATGTGGGGTAGTTTTAGTGGTTATCAGAAAAGAAGCTTTTGTCATTACAGCATTCCAAGCTGCCAGTTTATTATGATTTTGAGCCACATGTATCTTAATCAAGTTAAGGCTTGTGATGGATTTCTTATTAATGATAATTCTAACCCATATTAACTGAAAACTTTCTGATCATGATTGGGTTTATCATCCTTGTATTATTTTAAAAAATATTTTATGTTTATTGTTTGTCTTTCTTCCAGCTGGGAGATATTTTCAAGTACAACAGTAAAGTGCCTTTTTTGATAATTGACCAGTTAGGCTTTGTATGTCAGATACCTGTAAGACTTGTTGAATACGTTTGATATATATATATATATATATATATATACATACATATATATACATACATATATACATATATATGTAACATCTGGTCCTTGCAGGATTTTTCAGGATTTTGAATTTTCTATTCCTATAAATCCTTGGTTTCATTTAAGAGATTTTCTGTATTATATCTTTGTTCCCTAGTAGCAAGAGCACTGGGTTATTTTACTTGGCTCATTTTGAAGACTTTGCATGGCCTACAATAAGCTGTTATAATCAGTTTTGCCAATATAGGATGTATTACAGCCAGGACAAGAACAATGCAAATGATTTTACTAATTTTGTGGTTTTATCTCTTGTGTTGTTTAAGAATGAAAATATGGTACGGAATTAACATAAGAAAGTTAAATTTTTGTGTGTGCATCCTTTGAGTTTTTTGGTCACCCAATTCTCCTGGATTATAAAGGTGAATGTAAAAATGCTTGCATTGTTTTGTGTTAAGCTGTCAACTGTTAGATTTTGATCTAGACAATGTATGACCAGTAAACCCATTTTCAGGTATCCATTCCATGATGCATATTTTCTGATGGTTTGGAGTTTCTTCCAGATATGTTCATAACCAGGCCTTTGATGAATCTTTGGGTATAGTATTGAACCTGGGCCACTCTCAAGCTCAAAGGGGTAAAGGTGTTCATGTGCTTGTATTGACCAGTAGTAGTGGGTTTCCTAAGTATACTCAGGTCACCAGGACTATTTCCCATATCCTGAAAATGAAATATTTGATAAGTGCCTATGGTGAATTTGAGATTCTAATCAATGCTGTTAAATTTGTTTAGGTTCAATTCAGTGTCATCACATCTTACCAACAAAAAAGCAACATGCACATCACATGCATAAAACTTGATTACACGTTCTCAAGTAAAGCCATTAACAGTGATCTTCTTTCACTTAGTCATTATAATATTAGCCAATACAGGACCTAAGAATGGATCCATGCTAATTTCATCTGTTTATATTGTATTGTTTACTATAGATGTATAGATGTGGTTTTAGGTTGGTGTCAAGTGTAAGCTTCTTTAATGTGTATTTCAACAAAATGGTATTAATGAGACTTGCATGTTTTTTGATGAACATTTATATTATATGTCGTTTGTATAATGTTGTTGTAAATTTTGCAACCTGAAGTTATCAAATTATCTTTTGCTGAATGAACACATTTTTCTGTTTTTGTTGTATGTTTTAGAGGTAGATTTAAAAACAAAGAGAATATTTTGGGATGCAACTACTGTTGGGAATTGTTCTTCAGGGACAGAGAAGAAATATATTCCTTATGCAATTCTTGGTCTAAAGTTGTTTGACTGTCATCATGGTAAAAGGACACACCCTCCAAAAAAGGTATTTGTATATATATATATATATATATATATATATATATATATATATATATATATATATATATATATATATATATATGTGTGTGTGTGTGTGTGTAGATCTATGGATATCAGTGAACTTAATTTATTGCTAGATGTTTTTCAGTCTAGTGTTTTTTCATTGGTTTATAGTTTCATTAAAGAACTTCCTTGTTGCAAATCATGATTCTTTTTATTATTATTATTATTATTATTATTATTGTTGTTGTTGTTGTTATTATTATTAAAATACATGAATCTATTTTAGACAGAGCTTTATCATAACCAATGAGTAAACTCCTCTTTAGAGTTAAGGCAATTGTCCACAAATGCCAACTTTACTCAGCATTAATATCTAATACTCATTAATAGGAACTTTCATTTGTAACTCTCATTTGTTTAAATTTTATTACCAATATAATATTCAAATTTGCCCAGTTGCTATTATCAAACATTGAGACCATATAATGCAAATACTAGGGATTAAAATTATGTTGCCAGGGCCCAAATTATTGTAATTATTGAGTTGATTCCATGTTACTACCACATGGAAAGTTGTTTTCTGTAGTGAGAATATGTAGCAGATCTTAGACTTTTAAAGACCCTATTTCTGATTTTTTGAAATTCTTTTTGTACTGACACCATCTATATCCTTTGACAGATTTGTGGAAACTGACATCAAAAGCTAAAATATAGATGATACTTTACCAAAATTCAATTTACTTTTCCTGAGAGCAAGTCTCAGTTATCCTTTTGCTTTTCTCTGAAAAAACAAGGTGTAGAATTATAGTGTTGATAAATGACAAGGATGGAGGTAAAGATTAATAAAGACGTGAATGTTGTCTTCAAGGAATATGAAACACTGCAATGTTAAATGTTCAGAAAAAAAATACAGAGGATGTAGTATACTTTACACTTCAAAGATATTCATGAGCATAACATTTTGTTGTTTACTGTAACTACTTCCCATATGAATGGTATCCAATAAAATAACTAGGCTATGTGTTGTGAACCAAAAACCTCTTTTAATACTTGTTACTGATATAACAACAAAGATGGAAAGTATGAACAATATGTTGGTAATTTATTTCTGTATTGCATCATGAATTGCTTTGCTCTGAAGCAAGATAGATATTAACTTTCGAGATTTGACATCAATATTTGTCATTTTTGACTTTCCATTGTTTTCAATCACCCTGGTTCAGCAGAAAACCAAATTTAGAAATCTAGATACAAGCTATAAATTGAGAAATGTTCTTTGAATTGGACCATGGCTTTAGTTTTGTTGTCTACTTTGTTTCACAATGTATGGATGGGCTACTGTGCATTCCTGATTATTGAATTCAAAGAGTAGATTAACAGGGGGAAAAGGCCAAAAGCATTGTGCAAGGAAGATACAAGCACCCAATCTGTTTGGAAAGTGATCATATAATTAGACTAAGGAAATCAAGTATTTTAGGCTGTGCAATTCAAACTTTTCTGTATTTCAGGAAGAAAGAACTAAATAACTATAGGAGCTATATCAGTCCATGAGTCAAACTTTTCTTAAGCTACATTTTGAGAGATAATTTTTGCATCATCAGGCAATTAAAGTGAAGAGCTACAACTTTTTTTATACCTGTAACAGAATAGCATGATAAATAGTGACAATGCATTTCACTTTTTGCAGGAAGATTCTAATGAAGATGGAAAGCAGAGTCGTAAAAGGCGACGGTCACAACCCACAAAAAAGCTTGGTTGTCCTGCAAAGCTTAACCTACGTGATGTTGTTTATTTCCCAAATTACATGGTAGGTGTACATTATTGTTACTTCGCACCAGGAAATCAGTAATTAACATAAAACATAAAGAGGAATTAGCTATTAATAGAGAGGACTCTATGGTTTTGAAACATTGTAATCTTTCATTAAATGCCAGATTCGCAGTAGCAATAGTAGTAGTAGTAGTAGTAGTAGTAGTAGTAGTAGTAGTAGTAGTAGTAGTAGTAGTAGTAGTAGTAGTAGTAGTTGTTGTTGTTGTGGTGGTGGTGGTAGAAAGAGTAGGAGTAATAATAATAATATAGCAAAAGAAGTGGTAATGACAGTAAGAGGAGCAGTAACTTTTGAAAGTGTAGGAGTAAGAATAGTAGTAGCAGTATTAGGGGAAAAGGAAAGAGTAAAGGAGTAGCATTAGCAGTGCCCAAATTAGTATGTAAATATGCCATATAAGACTAACCACCAGACTGAGTGTTGTATTTAGTGTAGACAAGAGAGTGCACATTTCAAATGAAATATTATAAAACTTCACCAGTTTTAAATATCAATAACAGGATGTTTTTTCATGTAAGGATGTAGGAATCCTTTGTTTTCCACTATTTCAGTCCCATTGTTTTTCAAAATAGTTATCTTTTAGTTTCTTTTCCTTTGTCACTACCAGAAATTTGTTCAAGCATAATCTATTAAGTACTGCCAGCTGCTGTAACTATTGCTAACGATGTGAAAATAATGTATACAATAGTGTTTCAAAACCACGTAAACTGAACATTTTGAAAATGAAGTTACTGTATGTATGCTGTGAAGTGTCCATGCTGCTAACAGATAAATCGTGACACTACCATGGATGTAAATGCGTAGACTGCTTCAATGTGGCAAGCTAACATTTCTTTGATCTTCTTAGCAGGCTTCCTAGGCTGTTGGGTAGAAGGATAAAAATTGTATTCAATCTTCAGCCTCTGCCAAACAGCATGGCTGCTGGAGCTAATTCAAAAGAATTTGTTAGGCAACCTAAGAACAAAAGATGGTAAAATGATATAATCGCTGCCGCATACACTGTGAGTTTTTTAATGGGTGGGCAGTAGTTAATTGGTAAGGTTTTTGGAGAGAATAAAAGCTTTAAAAGATATTAGGAGCGTCAATTCTTATATTTGCAAACTTGGATAAGAGCAGCAGCATATACATCTGCAGAGTATTGTGCGAAGACTCAAAATAAAAATATTTTCATTTTAGCCACAATTTTTCTTTTGCTATTTACCAGTGACCACAACTGAATAAAAACTTCACGAGTCTTTTCTTCTCCTAACGTCATTCGAAGGCAAATCCAAACAGGCCGCAACCTGTGGACTAGATTACCCAATTAATAGCTCTTGATGAGAAGCTTTTTTTTCAACTGGTGTTTACTTAGTTTGGTAATATGGTACAAATTCCTTGCTGAGGTTCCTTTCTGTTAGTCCAGGTTAACATGGCCCAAGTATTGGTAGCGGTATTTCGAACATTTCGCATCTTCTACAGGGGATGAAGTAATATTCAGACCTCGAATATTATCAAGTACAAAATTAGTTATGTGCAGACATTTAAAACCCATAACAAAATTTCCGAAAGGATGAAACAAACTTGACTCTTTAATTCTCTTCGTAAACATGGCTGCTTTTACGATACTTGAAATTCCTGTTATAAATGAACTGCCACTTTCTCGAGAAATGTGCGTAAAAAGTGTTTTGTACATGTATTATTGTGGGAGTGCACTCGTATTTTTTAGAGGTAGTCAAGACATCAAAGAATTCTCCTATCTGACATTTTGTCGGTTGACTTTTCTTTATATGCTGTACTCAAGCCTGGCGTTGTTTCTGTTTTAATTATGTAAATCTTACAGCATGATAAAAAATGGTTCAACTGTGTTGTTTGTCTTACAGATCCAAAGCGATTCGAAGTATTATAAAGAAGTTGCAAGTAAGAAACTTAGATTTGATTGGAGCAAAAAAGAAACAATTGAATATGTTAGATACATTCGAATATCTTTGCCGGCGCAAGAAGACCACTGTGGGCATCCAACTGGAGAGGTGAATAGAACATAGTTTTTAATCTGATAAATGCTAAATATTTTCTTTTCTTTTTTTCGGTATAATTTGTTTTGTAGTTTTTCATCTAAACAAGATCTTATTGCTGCAACCAGATTATGAATTGAGAACAAAGGGAAAATGGCGTTATTTTTCTTCACGACTACTTTATCAGTTTTATGAAAAGTGATTTGTTGGTTGCAAGGCAAACTGTTCAATCGTAAGGAAAGCCGTTTCTCTGATAAAATATGATAAGAGGCATAGATAAACCCTATCCCTAGCATCAAGGTATCAAGAGGGTCCTTTGGGGTTTTCTTCGTAGGTGCTTTATACACATTGCGCAATGTAAAGTCTGTTGTCGTGTTTTTTGAATTCTTGGCTGACGTCAACTGGTCCACCCATGTCACTTGAATGGTACGTGGATAGTGCTATACTCCTAGACCCATGTATGAAAGTTGTTAAATATTTTCTTAATTCTTTTCAGATTTGTGGACCATCAGAAAGGATAGACCCCAAGGTTTCCAAGAAAATTGAAGAGCTTGTCTCTGAAGGTGTTGATAATGTCAAAGATATGAAAAGACACCTTGAATTCTACGTTAGGAAACAGTTATTTCCAGGTAGATTCAAGCCTCTTCATTCAAATAATCGTTTTTTCCCAAATAAAAAAGCAGTGAAAAACAAAATGTATAAAACTATGCTCAAAAAGCGATTTTCTAAAATTGATGTCGACAATCTGATGAAATCGGTTCAGGAATGGAGCAAACAGAACCCAGCCGATAAATTCTTCTTTCGTCCATATACAGAGATCGACTTGCGGCTCCTACGAGACGATGGTAATGTTCCATATGATGTAGAAGATGACAATATTGAAGTGCCTTCAAATATTTTTAAACAAAACCTTCTTTTTGTACATCAGACATCATTTCAACAATATTTACTTCATAAATATGGAAACTTTGCTCTCTTTCTTGATGCAACTTACAAGACAATTAAATATTCCCTTCCAATGTATTTCTTGGTTGTAAAAACTAACGTAGACTATCAAGTGGTGGCAACCTTTGTGGTACAAGATGCTGGGAAGCATTCAATTCAAGAGGCACTGCAACTAATTAAGACTTGGAATCCAAACGTGAGTCCTTCGGTTTTTTTAACTGACCTGGATAAGGAAGAAATACTTGCTGTACAAGAAACGTTTGAAGGTAAACCGATTTAGAATATCTTTCTCTACCTGATTTAACATACTAATTTATTAATTGGAGTAAAGTGTTCTCCCCTGGGTTGATCAAAAAGTCCCTAGCCATACCTATCTGGGCTGTGTACAGGTATAAGCTTTATTATAGAGCCGACGGTATCACGTACGATAGGATACTGAAAGTTAAATAGCAACAAGACGCTTCTCGTGTAGTCATAAATAACAGCAAAAAATGATGTTAAGATAAACCCCTTTTCTAATCGGAGTTTCTAGACAATAGATGAGGCCGTTAACATTCATGGTACCAATTCCATAACGGCCAAGAGGACTCATTGTCTCATTTTCTTTCCAAACTCGAGCATTGAAATCATCGAGAACCACAAGTTTTTCATTATTTGGAATAGATGGAATAACAGAAGGAAGAGACTCAGAAACGTAAGATGTTGTCTTCATTGCCTTAAAGGGTTGCTGTGCAGACCGTAAGCATCGTGATAAATCTGTTGTGTGGGAGAGGAACAGAAGTCTCATGATGCGATCAGAGATACTGGAAGAAATTTCTACAGCATCAACCAAAGATGTTTTAATTGCAAAACCAACTCCACCACCTCTACCTATACCCTTGGGCTTACCAACCCAGAAAAGAGTGTAGGCCGATTCTATCTCTTTCATGTAATTTTCTCTTAGGAGACAGGTTTCACCACGGTTACATACATACACACACATACATACATACATACATACATACATACATACATACATACATACATACATACATACATACATACATACATACATATTAACAAATGAATATGAAATGTCGTCAACAACAGTGGTCTACCACATTAAAACGTAGGAGGTATCATTCATACATACATACGAACATACACACATACGTACATACATACATACATACATACGTACGTACATACATACATGCATACATACATACATTCATACATACATACATTAAGTTTCGGTATTAAGTATCGGTATGTCTATATGTTTGGTTACCTTGTATTGTTGGATAGTTTTAAGTCAGTGATATCTTCAGGTCGGTAATTAGACTTCATGACTAGCTAGTACAATTTCAAGGGTAGGTGCACCCAGTACCTTATCCCACACGGTAGGGGAAGATATAGGGTTCCATAAAGCCTTGTTGTGTAATTGACGGATATTGAGGGAAAGAAAGAGGATTGAAGATAATCCGGCACTTTTTGTTACTGGCTGTCTAAAACCTTTGAAAACCTTGTACCCTATTCCCCCGTATATAAGCCTGTGGGCTTATAAGCGAATTTTTTAAGATTTTGAATTTCGCTACCTGAAAAACGCTCTCGTATATAAGCCCATGGGCTTATAAATTTTTGACCCAAAATCAGCAAGGGTGGATAAAAAATGGCATATTTCAATAATTTTCTTCTTCTTTAATCATTCTAATGCACCACTGGTGCTTTCACAGCACTCTAAACTTAGTCAATTTCAATGTCTGTGTCTTATGAACATTCGTCCGAATCGACTTCACTTTCGTAATCTTGTTGTTCTTCATCCTCTTCGTTGCTTGATTGTTCTTCATCGATTGTTGGTTGTTCTAGTAACTCCTCTTCTCTTGCCAACATCATTTCTTCTACTTCAAGAATAAGGCTCAATGGAACAGCTCGATTCGTTAGCGTTTCTCTTAAACATGAGAGTAAAACATCTAAATTACCATTCCATTCAATATAACCACATTGTTTGAAGCCACT